>VYZU01070766.1:0-15495 GCA_013401355.1 Ceyx cyanopectus
TATTGAAAAAGAAAGTTCTGCATAAGGATGACATGATTGTCTTCACCTACAATAGGTTAAAGATGTAGGACATTTGTGTTTCTGGAAAGCTCTTTGTATCTCAATATTGAATCACTATGCTACAGTGTTTACTGTTATCTTTTTAAGCACTGTTTAATGTGAAAAGTTATTAAAAATTAGTTGAAAAAATCAGAAGTTTCTACAGAGCAAATAGGAGTAAGCGAAGTGATGTCTGTCATCTAAGGAAATCTGAAGGAAAAAAACCCAGAGTATAAATTTTAGATTTATTCACCTGCTGTAGCAGCAGTTAACTCAGAGTAAAACTTGTTGGCAGTTTTCCTGATAGTAGGAAACAACAGTCACCTGCCTATTTATTTGCTTAGCTTTTGCTGAAGTTGATAAAATATTATACTAGACTTTGAGCCATTATACTTGATTTTGGCTTTAGCTACCTTTGTCTCTTTCTTAATTGTATGAAATACAGTGAGATTTTTGCAGCAGGTAAAAAGAATCCTTTCTAATGGTCTTGCTAAATAAAAAAGCAGAAGTACTACTGGTTTACAAGAAAATATTATATCCACATTTTGAGTCTGAACATATTTAAGAATATGGAATATGAATCATGAGTCATTTATAGCTATTTTAACATATTTCTGTATGTCAACCTGTTTTTACTAAGTTTTCTTTTGGGACCTCACTGTCTTTACTGATTATTAAAATTTAACTTTTTCTTACATGATTTGAATACATCTGACCACGTGGTTCAAGCAAACCAATGCCCTTAGGATACAGCAGTGAAAATGGGGTAGTCACAAATCTTGTATATTTAATTGAAATAGCAACTGTATAGAGAAGCAGTATTCCCACCCTGGAATTCCAGTCATTCATTACCTTATTTCTTTCTGAAAAATTGCAAATTTATTCTTTATAGAGCTCAGGCATAAAAGCTGTCTGTTGCACTAATGTGGAAAATGTTTTCCTATTACACTGTCTCCATGCAAATAACAAATTAATGCAGCTTGTAGGAGAATCTAATCACTGTAATTCAACATTCAGAGGAGCAAAAAATGATCATGCTTCTCTTCACTCTTCCAAGAATGACACCAGGTTTTAGGTTTTTAATGCATGGACTACTTAGCTCATTAATTTTAATATACAGCTTTAAAAGTCTTTCCTTGAGCAATAGCTTCAAAACAAGGTGTTAAGCTCCCCAAGTCTGGAATCTCATACCAAGATTTTGTTATGGCCTTGTAGTTACCCTGCTATTTTATGACCTTTTTTTCTTTATGCATCAATCTTCTGTTGTGTTTTGTCTTTGAGAGATTTAATTTATGCAGTGGGTCATTATAGTTTTCATTTGCCCATACAGAGGGATCCTGGGATTAAAATAAACTGCTCCCACCCCCCAAGTCCAACCTTTCTGGTGATTAGAAGTCGACTATGCTGTTGAACACCCTAATTAAAAAAAAAAAAAAAAAAAAAAGTATTATTAGTTTACTAAACCTCCCTTTTTTACCAAGGTTAGAAATCAGCTACTTCTCAAGAGGTCTTAAACTACAGTCAACCTTGCCTGCATTGAAATTAACTTTCACTGCTTTTACACTGTCAAAATGTTTTTAGAAGTGCCTTCAATTTTTCTCTGTACCTACATTCATTCTTTGGCCTTTGTGTTTCTTTTGAGCCTACCAAAAAATCCTCAGCGTTGGTAAAATAAAAGNTTTTATGTCGGCAATCCACTTTTCATATGTATGACTGATTTCAGTCCTTCCAGCTCTGAAGGAAGAAGCACAGCAGTTTAACTACTGGAGTTGAACTAGCTGCTTCCTTATAGCTGCTGAAGGTATTTTACATGTAATTAGTAAGCTATAGCTGCTAAGAGGGGTGGCATATTGTTCTTGCGAATAAAGAGTTTGTAGTACTTGGGGCTATAGATAGTTGGTACTAATTTTTGTATTCCGTTGGGTAAGCTTTGACAAAGACCTATCATTTCCCAAATAAGCCATTCTTTTAAGAGAACATCTGTTGAAAGAGACAATTTAAAATCTCCTTAAAATCCAGGGCATAATTAACACTATAGGGATACAAATATTAGTTTTCTACAAGCTATTTCTATTTTGCTTTTTCTTGATGTTCAGTAACCTTTTCAAGCTTGTGTTTTTTAAATCATCATTTTGCATTTACTATACAAGTCTATGTTCAGAATAATAATCTGAACTATACTATTAAAAAGACTATCTATAGCCCACTGATATTTATTGAAAAAGAAAGTTCTGCATAAGGATGACATGATTGTCTTCACCTACAATAGGTTAAAGATGTAGGACATTTGTGTTTCTGGAAAGCTCTTTGTATCTCAATATTGAATCACTATGCTACAGTGTTTACTGTTATCTTTTTAAGCACTGTTTAATGTGAAAAGTTATTAAAAATTAGTTGAAAAAATCAGAAGTTTCTACAGAGCAAATAGGAGTAAGCGAAGTGATGTCTGTCATCTAAGGAAATCTGAAGGAAAAAAACCCAGAGTATAAATTTTAGATTTATTCACCTGCTGTAGCAGCAGTTAACTCAGAGTAAAACTTGTTGGCAGTTTTCCTGATAGTAGGAAACAACAGTCACCTGCCTATTTATTTGCTTAGCTTTTGCTGAAGTTGATAAAATATTATACTAGACTTTGAGCCATTATACTTGATTTTGGCTTTAGCTACCTTTGTCTCTTTCTTAATTGTATGAAATACAGTGAGATTTTTGCAGCAGGTAAAAAGAATCCTTTCTAATGGTCTTGCTAAATAAAAAAGCAGAAGTACTACTGGTTTACAAGAAAATATTATATCCACATTTTGAGTCTGAACATATTTAAGAATATGGAATATGAATCATGAGTCATTTATAGCTATTTTAACATATTTCTGTATGTCAACCTGTTTTTACTAAGTTTTCTTTTGGGACCTCACTGTCTTTACTGATTATTAAAATTTAACTTTTTCTTACATGATTTGAATACATCTGACCACGTGGTTCAAGCAAACCAATGCCCTTAGGATACAGCAGTGAAAATGGGGTAGTCACAAATCTTGTATATTTAATTGAAATAGCTACTGTACAGAGAAGCAGTATTCCCACCCTGGAATTCCAGTCATTCATTACCTTATTTCTTTCTGAAAAATTGCAAATTTATTCTTTATAGAGCTCAGGCATAAAAGCTGTCTGTTGCACTAATGTGGAAAATGTTTTCCTATTACACTGTCTCCATGCAAATAACAAATTAATGCAGCTTGTAGGAGAATCTAATCACTGTAATTCAACATTCAGAGGAGCAAAAAATGATCATGCTTCTCTTCACTCTTCCAAGAATGACACCAGGTTTTAGGTTTTTAATGCATGGACTACTTAGCTCATTAATTTTAATATACAGCTTTAAAAGTCTTTCCTTGAGCAATAGCTTCAAAACAAGGTGTTAAGCTCCCCAAGTCTGGAATCTCATACCAAGATTTTGTTATGGCCTTGTAGTTACCCTGCTATTTTATGACCTTTTTTTCTTTATGCATCAATCTTCTGTTGTGTTTTGTCTTTGAGAGATTTAATTTATGCAGTGGGTCATTATAGTTTTCATTTGCCCATACAGANTTTTTAGAAGTGCCTTCAATTTTTCTCTGTACCTACATTCATTCTTTGGCCTTTGTGTTTCTTTTGAGCCTACCAAAAAATCCTCAGCGTTGGTTGATTTGTTTGTTTTTGTAATGTTTTGTGTGACTTGTGTCTTTTTTTTTCATGCTGCTGTCCCTTTATATACTTGACTTGGATTCCAAAATGATTTAGGGTTAAAAAACTTATGGTCATCTGCTGACTCAGATTACAGTGCAGTTACCCTCTCCCAGTGGTTTTTATTAGTTTTACATGCTCTACCTTGAAACCCACTCAAAAAGGTAAAATATAATAGCCAAGAAATAAAGAAGGCTTTTTCATTGAAGGACCTAATGCAAAAAGATTCAACTATTTAATGGAATGATGTGGGTTTTTTTCTAATGGCTTTTACCAAAAAGTGGAAAACAGTTTGAAGTAAATTCTGGATCTGTTTTTTAATGTTCTTTATAAGCTTTTTCTGACTTCCATTTGAAATACATTGTCTCTTGAGTTTCTTCAGTAGTTCAGTGGACATTTAGAAGAAACACTTGTGCTGTACATTATTTCTGCTTGCTATGCTTTCTCTGTTTGTTTGCTGGTGAGCTGCTAAAAGGGTCCCGAACTATTCTTTCAGATGCTGTACTGCCCTGGAGGACTAGGAGGGAGGAACTGCCTGTTCCTTTGCCTAACTTAAGTAAACGAAAACATGAGAGAAATGTTGTTAATAAAATACTGTAGTTTTCCACCCTTTTCTATTTGGTAGACATCAAATCAGGGAGCAAGTTAGCGAGAGGAGTAATTTAGTGGCAAATTAAATTGTTATTCTTCTCAACAGAACTCTTAGTGAGAGTTTGGATGCACACCTCCTCCTGTGTTGCAATAATAATTTGAAAAAGCTGACTCCCAAAATTTAGAAAGTAATGGCTCTTTGGAAATACTAAGTGTAATCAAGAAGTCCATCTCTTCCTAACACATACCTTGTACAAAGTGTTGTGTCTGCTGCTTTCATGGAAGTAAAAGAAACAAACCAGTACCAAAACAAGCCAACATCTAAAGAGAAACTCACTTTAAATTCATTGTTAAATGTTAAAACTTCATTAACTGTTGTATTGTTTCCAGTGTTGTCTTCTCTATATTTGATGATGGTTATACTGGGAAACAGTTAAACACATACTTACATGACTATATATTATATATTTAACAGCTCATTGGCTGGTAAATGAAAAGGAATTCAGAGCTGAGTGCAATACAAGCAGAAAAACTGCTCACAGTTGCTGGTTTCTTAAGTCAGAGATTACATTGTCAGATTGTATGGAATACTCAAAAATGTTGCTGTGTTCACATGTAAAACCTAATCTGCTGAGTTTTTCTGCTTTTGTATGTGCAACAGACAGTGCAGACTTGGCAAGGATTTGTCCAAAACAAAATGCTAATTAAGATTTTTAGTCTGCTAACGAGATGAAGTTTAATGGGTTCTTCAGGCAAAGAGGAAAGGTTCTGTCCTAATGCATTATATTTATGAATTTGCAGTTTATTCAGTAATTAACTTTTCTTGATGACAATAAAAATGCATAGCCTTGCATGCAAAAATCATTTCAGTCTTTACAAAATGTGTGAATACATTGTACGAGATACTGGATGAGTAAAATTCTCAAAAACTTGAGGGAACATAGTATTTGAAGCTGTTCCATTAACTCTATTGAATTATATAGCTGTTGTGCTTTATGACAGAGAAGTTTATGAAAATGAGTAGTGTGTGGAAGCAAAGCCAGAAAGAGCAGAAGTGTTGGTCTTAAGTTTCTTCTGGTGTTTCTTTTTTTTTTTCAGAGATATAAACCCAACATTTTTTTCTTTATAGTATTTCATAGAACTTGCAATGCTTCTGCAGTTTCCCTTCTTTATCCTGTGGAGCTATTTATCCAGCTTGGTTGTATTTTGGGCCTAAAATTGTAAAGTTTCTACTGGGTTACTCAGCAGGGGAGTCTGACCCACAGCTAGGTAATGGCTTTCCTTGAGCCACGATTTTCCCAGTACACAAGGATGTGTATTAGCAATGCAGTCAGTATTCGATGTAATAATACATGGACATATATTCTCATTGGATGTCAGTTTAATTTATGCCTGAAATAACTAAAATAAGGTGTTGCCAGCAAGACAGTTTTTTCAACATGGTACCCTAAAATGAGCATGAACTTAAATCTTTTTTTCCTCATGTACGAGCCTAAAGTTAAAACCAGGCTAACTAAATGATTTGTAACATGTATTTCAATTTCCAGAGGTTCATTAAAGTTTTAGTGTTTATCTATGAAAAATACAGTTTATTAGTAATAAAAGCATTCACATCTTACATCTTCAAAGCACAGCACAAATATTAACTTGGTTTTGTTATGTAATATGTATGGGTGTGTAAAATGATGTATGGGTGAATTATCTATCACACACCAATTTTTAAAGGTGTTTGAGCTTTTTATGCCTCAGGGAGTGGATTAAACAACATATTGTTCTTGGCTACTGATAACTGCAGTCACTTCCAAATGGGAATACATTGCTCTGTGTGGGAACTCTGTTTAAAAGCTTGAGTTAGATAACTTTAATAGCAGTAGTGCCCCATTTCAGAAAATTCCCTGTGTGACATTAGATTCCATATTGCTGGTATACTTGTACTAGAACAAAACTAATCTAAAAAATCAAAGGAATATGTTACCCAAACCATGTTCATATTTGAAATCTATTATTTTGGATACCGAAGGATTGTATATTCCAACAGCATTTAAAATCAGCCTGACAATCTTTGTCTATTCTTTGTAGGTGAAGCTAATGCTTCATTTAAGAAACTATAGTATACACACACAAATTTCTGATGGGTAGGTCAGATTCCTGGTCTAGTTTTAAGCCATGAGGCCAGTTTATGCCAGTATGTTAGTAGCCAAAATATATTTAATGAAGGTTAGATTCATACAGCTTTACTCTCGCATATATGATTTTCAGAATTAACCTAAAAATACCTGTATTCAAGATGAACACCATATATTTAAAATAATTAACTTTTTTTAAAAATTATTTATTTAACTTTTCTGTAGGGACCTGACAGACATTTTTTCCTTTTGTTCATATATTTATTATCAGGTTATATGAATGAAGTAAATATTTCAGTCCTTATATTAGCTGCTGGGAATGGAATAAAAAAATGACCTCTATATGACATGCTCTCGTATGTTCAGTAACAAAAAATAAATTGGCTTTGTGAGAATGCATAGAGAAATAAGTAGTTCTTCCTCCACCAATTAATATATATGTGTACATTCTATGGATAATACACCTTATACTCTCTGCATGTACAGTGTTTGGCTAGATATCACTATAGTTCTTAACTGTGAAAAGGGTGAGGGTGTTCAGCACTAGGGTGGGTTATGTGCACTAGGCCAGTGGCTCTGGGCAGCTCATCCCACTGCTGCCGGGGGCAGCTCTGCCCAGGCCATGGAGGGAGGGTCAGCACCCTGCAGCACGTGCAAAGAGGCTGTAGCTTTGGTTTGGTACTTACAACCACCAACCAATCCAGCTTGGTAGGTCTAGCTGAATGTAGTAAGCAGGATCTTTGCTTTAAATGGTTTAATTTAACAATTTTTAACAATTTAAATTGTTTAATTGAGGCATGCCAAGAGGTGGCAGATGGAATTATGTATAGGTAGTACTTTGTTGAAAATGCTTTAAGATTTGAGTCAATTGCATTCTCTCTGGCTTTTCAGGAAAACCTTGTATTGATTAAAATACAGGAATGTAACAGATTCCAGATCTTTCACAGTAAAAAAATAAACCCATAAATCTGGTTTTGGAAAAAAAAAAAGTGCTTCATGTGGCACCTTCAAAATGAAATTTTCGAAGATTTCTATACTTGACAAACTTCTCTTGGCAAACTTCAGACTTCTCATGTGGACAGCAGTACTGTGCTGAGAAACAGGGGGCAAGGAATTTGCCCACTATGCGTGCATGTGCCCGGGTTTCTAACTGTTGCCTTTGCTACTCTCACTGCAAACCTCTCTCACTGGAACTTTTACTAGAGTTAAGAAATGTGATACACACTTAGCTTTAATAGCAGGACTTGTCTCATTAGGTGGAGCATTTTAAAACCACTTGAGAAATCTGAAAAATACTAATATTGTAAGAGACTTCATTTTTACAATAAATTCTTAAGTGATTTAATCAATATCCATGTGTATTTTTTAAAAATTTTTCAATATTGTTATATATTCAAGAACAAAGAACATAACTGAGTTTTAAAGCTGCAAGAAATGTCTGCAATGAAATCTAATTCTGCTTGTTCTCTGGTGGAATATCAACAGCTTTTATGCAGGTTTATATAGGTGTCACTGCATTTCAAATTAATCATTCTCACCTAGACCCTGAATTTCATATATGAAGAAAGAGAAAACTGCTTTGCATAAATGGGGTATGAGAGATTGTGTCATGTAGTCCTGTTCTTGAATTCATAGATTTCTCATATTACAAACCTTCATTATTCAGCTTTAGGTGTTCCATGTTGGGATTCCAGCTCAACTGATAATCCAGACCTCTTGATATCCCCTATAAAACATCTTGTTTTCTGCTTACATCTCCTACCTGGCAGTTTAGGAAATACCAAACCACGTCTGAATAAAGCAACCTTCAGTTCTTAATTACTAAGTATTTTTCAGCTGTCAAAGTCTTTTACATTTACTGCGCACTTCCTCTCTTCTTGTATTAGGGAGTAACATTGTAAGATAGTGTTTTCTTCTTCCATTATTTTTTTTTGTATTTACCCTCTTGTTGCAACTACAGGCTGCTTTTTATAAGTTTTAAATTTGTAATTGGCCTGGAATGACCTTGTCTTCTTTTGCATTTCTGTACATCTCCCCTAACCATATAGAGCAAACTACCCTCTTATTGGCATGGCAACCTCTCTAAATGTATCTTTTATAAATCTTTCATTCTCCTAAATGCTTCATAGTGAGGAAAATGGGCTTGCAAGCAACCTTGCCCTCACTGTGCTCAATAAGACACTGCGTGTATTCATACTGTGTCAGAATATTTTTTATAAAAAAGCTCCTAATCATATAATGCAGAACTTACCATCACTGGTTCATCTCTAGTTTAGATCCTTAATTGCTAAGATATGTAGCCCTTATAAATTGTGCAAAGAAATCTTGGGGAGTGGAACTTACAATAGATGTAAATACATTCCCTGATTCTGTAGCCTGTCACTGATCTAATTAGAACCCAATTGCTAACAGGGACTACTTTAGAAATTTATAAACGTCAGATAAGAACATCACCAAATTAAATTGGAAGGGGAACTAACTAATCTTATGTTGCTTATCTTCTTGAAGTACTTGGGATCTTGTACAAGTTCATTACAAAAGTGAATTTTCCATCAAACAGATCTTTATTTTAATCCAGAAAAGTTTCTTTTCAGAGTTGTCCACCATTTAGAACAAAACTACTTCAGAGTGATTATGCCACCTTATTGCTTAGATATCCTCATATATTTCTTGTTATTCTAGTTGAGTACTACATTCAGACAGAGGTTGCCAATAAAGTTTATTGTAGGAGCTAAGTGTCAATATCTGTAGTACCCCCTGCCTAGGGTGCTTGTAATTAAAATGCCACAGATAGTCTGGGAGAAGCATGAAAATTTGATGGCAAATTGATTTCAGGTTCATCTTGAAATTTGTCCTCAGCTGGACTCAATACTGCTGGCAGACATTGGATGGCTTTTGTCAAAAGGGTTTGCTGGGATGAGACAGAGATGCCTTGATCTGAATATTAAATACAGCGCCCTGCTTATGACAGTTTGCTTATTGTTAACATNTTAGAATCTTATACTATGTACAGTATAGACATTTTTTTTTTCATGTCTGTTGTTAGCAGTAATCTTCTCAAATATCAAATCAAATACTAGGAGGTATTTGAAACAATCTCATGATGAGAACTGGCTATCTTGAAGTAATTCACAGAATCTGGACATTGGTCTAAGTCCACAAAATGAAGAAAAAGATTATCTATTTGAAACATGTTCTGTGGTTCATGAACAAACTTGTTTTGTAAATAATATTCTAGAAGCAATTCTGATTAAAAAAAACCCAAACAACAACAAAACAACAAAACCAAAACAACAACCAGAACAAAAAAAACCAAAAAAAACCCCCAAGCAACCAAACCAAAACTGTTTTGCATCTTTGCATCCCAATAAAAAAAAAACAAAACAACACCTTTGCATGCAGTTTGTTCTTCAAAAATGGCCCAGACAACACTTAAGGATGCAGTAAAGTTCAGGTGCTGTCCAAAGTGTATGCAAAAAAGCAGAGTGCTTAAAGAAGGTTCTACTCCAGAAGGTTTGGGTTAAGCAATTTGGATGGGTATGGCTGGTGATGTGGAGCTCCATGGTGCTGAATTGCCTCAGCTGCTTTGCTCTCTGGTACACTGGTATAGATGCAAACACAGCAGTGGCAGTAATGAGGCATGACTGTAAGTTTTGGGGTTGTTTGTTCTTGACTCCCTAATAATGGCACTCTCAGCTGAAGTTATAAGAAAGGGAAAATGAGAGTGAGAGAATCAGTAGCAAAAGAAGTGAGAATAAGAAATGCAGTATGATTGGCTGTTGATCTTCCACCCATGCAAGAATTAAGTGAAGACTAATTGTGACTTTCTGGCTAGGTCATTGCTGTTGGAATTGTCTAGTTTTGTAGCAGATTCTTCTGTCCCTTCTTTTCACCTCATTATTGTGCTAGTGTGGTGATACTCAAGTAGTACAATATCGTTTGCTATAACTTAAACATTGAACTCATCTCAACATTATATCAAAATCATCCTTTTGCAAAAGTCAAAACTTATTTTGGTATTACCTGGTGGTCTTTTTGGTACTGCTCCTGTGGGAAGCGAACTAGAGTTGTTATGAGGAATATTAGATCTGTTTAGTTTAAATTTAGCATTTTGTTTAATTTTGAGTTTTTAAATACCCTGTATTTTATACTCTGTTCCTTTTCTTCTCCTTTCTGCAATATTTAAAACTAAAATAATAATCAACTATTGCACTAGGAGGAGACTCTCTAAGGTGCCTGAGATCCAAACTGAAGTATCTGATCTCATTTCAAATGGTCAATTTATTTCATCTTTTCCTGACACTGGTGAAATTGTGTTTTTATTTCCAACTATGATAGATTTGTTCGCTTGGTAAATATTATATGGTACAGGAGTCTTTATTTTTTCATATAATCTTTGTTTACAAAGTCAATACAATCACTTGGAAAATATGTAGCAAACACCGCAGTATATTAGAATCTTGTGTATNACTGCTGGCAGACATTGGATGGCTTTTGTCAAAAGGGTTTGCTGGGATGAGACAGAGATGCCTTGATCTGAATATTAAATACAGCGCCCTGCTTATGACAGTTTGCTTATTGTTAACATGTTCCTTTTTTTGTATACATTTTATTCTGTGGAGAGTATTTAGGGTGGCATCACTCTACTTAAGACAGTATCTTGCTTAAAGTATTTTGGCACACTAAAGAGCAGACTTACAATATTAGCTTCAAACCTAAACATACATATTTAAGACATCTGAATTCTATAGATACTGCCAAGATTATTCTGAGCTACTCAAAGAAAAGAGTCTAATAAAGCAATAGTTAATATTTGTATCAGTGATGGTGTTGGAAGAGGGAAATCCCCTGTAAAGTGATTTTTTTTTCATAAAGCTTTTTTTTTTTTNACAACAACCAGAACAAAAAAAACCAAAAAAAACCCCCAAGCAACCAAACCAAAACTGTTTTGCATCTTTGCATCCCAATAAAAAAAAAACAAAACAACACCTTTGCATGCAGTTTGTTCTTCAAAAATGGCCCAGACAACACTTAAGGATGCAGTAAAGTTCAGGTGCTGTCCAAAGTGTATGCAAAAAAGCAGAGTGCTTAAAGAAGGTTCTACTCCAGAAGGTTTGGGTTAAGCAATTTGGATGGGTATGGCTGGTGATGTGGAGCTCCATGGTGCTGAATTGCCTCAGCTGCTTTGCTCTCTGGTACACTGGTATAGATGCAAACACAGCAGTGGCAGTAATGAGGCATGACTGTAAGTTTTGGGGTTGTTTGTTCTTGACTCCCTAATAATGGCACTCTCAGCTGAAGTTATAAGAAAGGGAAAATGAGAGTGAGAGAATCAGTAGCAAAAGAAGTGAGAATAAGAAATGCAGTATGATTGGCTGTTGATCTTCCACCCATGCAAGAATTAAGTGAAGACTAATTGTGACTTTCTGGCTAGGTCATTGCTGTTGGAATTGTCTAGTTTTGTAGCAGATTCTTCTGTCCCTTCTTTTCACCTCATTATTGTGCTAGTGTGGTGATACTCAAGTAGTACAATATCGTTTGCTATAACTTAAACATTGAACTCATCTCAACATTATATCAAAATCATCCTTTTGCAAAAGTCAAAACTTATTTTGGTATTACCTGGTGGTCTTTTTGGTACTGCTCCTGTGGGAAGCGAACTAGAGTTGTTATGAGGAATATTAGATCTGTTTAGTTTAAATTTAGCATTTTGTTTAATTTTGAGTTTTTAAATACCCTGTATTTTATACTCTGTTCCTTTTCTTCTCCTTTCTGCAATATTTAAAACTAAAATAATAATCAACTATTGCACTAGGAGGAGACTCTCTAAGGTGCCTGAGATCCAAACTGAAGTATCTGATCTCATTTCAAATGGTCAATTTATTTCATCTTTTCCTGACACTGGTGAAATTGTGTTTTTATTTCCAACTATGATAGATTTGTTCGCTTGGTAAATATTATATGGTACAGGAGTCTTTATTTTTTCATATAATCTTTGTTTACAAAGTCAATACAATCACTTGGAAAATATGTAGCAAACACCGCAGTATATTAGAATCTTGTGTATTGTGTTTGCTGTAGGTACAAATTCAATACAGCAACTCTCCAACAATTGACATGTCAAGTAATATATCAACTGTTGGTATATTACTTTTTGCTCATCCTATTGCTACTTATCAAAACCTGCTCGTCACCCACACTCCTCATTAAGGACTATTGCTTCAGGATGCTGAGCAGATTCCAGTCTTGCTGATGTTAAGTGCAGATTCTCAAAAACCTTAGTGGAGTTGTCATGCTTGTAACAGAACTGGAATTTTTAATGAAGAAAGTTATTCTTTAGATTTTCATGGAGGAAAATTAATTTATAGGAACTGTAAACAGTTCCTATACAAAATAGTTTCTTACACAGAATAAATGTAAGTGAAAGGGTACTTGGGTGTTTAGAAATAACATTGTTACTTCTGCCTGTGCACTGCTCCTGTATACATGTGCTTAGCCTTTTCTCTGGATTTTTCTTGTGTGTCATTCTAAATGGAAGAAAAATGGATTGCAAATTTGAGTAATGTCAAGTGACCTTCATTCTGCTCCTGGTTTTGACCTGTTTGAGTAACTTTGTGCAGATGAATTTGTATTGTAGCTTCTCTATTTTACCTATATATGACAGGAAAGCAAGTCAATTGCACTTTTAATCTTTATAGAATGTTTTTGGATTCATAGCTGAAAAGTACTGTGTGCTTAGTATTGCTATTAAATGTGAAGTTTTGATTTATTTTTTTTTTAGATATCTTTTCTATGTGCTTGTTCTAAATCTTTGTCTACTATAGTCACCATTTAGTGATATTCATGGTTTTTGAAGGCTCAAACTCTTGGCAGCTAAGCTAGTATATATACTGTGATGAAAACCAGTTTTATTTATTCTCTTTTTTAATGCTGACTGAACTGTTTTATGACTTCTAGCATTCAAAGAATTGCAAAACATAAGTTCCAAAAGATGACATTTGTTCTTTTGCTTGAGTGCAAGCCATATTTAATCTTGTCCAGTTTTATGGCACTTCTAGAATTCACTGTATTGTGAGACAAAAGGATAATTTCAATATGATGTCTATTTCTTAAAGGTAAAAAAAACCCTTATTTTTTGTATATGTCATTGTCTTCCTTTATCATTCAAAATTGTGATCAGTAAAATGGTCTGGCAGTTCTCCTAGGGAAGCCAGAACATATACTTGCCACCAAACTTGATAGGTGCCCAAAGGCTGATGGAATTTGACATGAGTACTGAGTAGGTTTTCCTGCTATCAGCCACAGGTGAACAGTATTTGTTTGATGGCATGGTTTCTAGAAAGTGGTTCCTGTTATTGGTGGCTTTCTTGAGTTAAAAGTAGTTTATTGGTTGATTTGGGTTGAGACACTACCAAATACCATGATTTTGCAGTATTGATTTGTTTAAAAGTTATTTAGGATTACTATTTTTCCAAGTCATTCAAGAATATTTGCTTCAAAACTTTAGAAGGAAATATGGTGATATATTTAAAGATATTTAGGTTCTTTTTCAAGCTGTCACAGCTTTCCCATTTATTTTCAATTTATTTTCTTCTAATTCCTCTCTCCTCTTTCAAATCCTGTGAAAAAAAAAGGAACAGAATTACCCGAAGACAGTACAGAATGGATGTTTAATAACTGGCAGAATGAACAGATAATTATTCCCTGGTTTATTGCTATAATAAACTGATACATGGATATGAAACAGTAATAATTTGGGAAGTTCATCCTGTATGGTTCTACCTTGGATACTGAGCAATAGAATCACAGAATCACAGAATGTTAGGGGTTGGAAGGGACCTAGAAGATCATCTAGTCCAACCCCCCTGCCAGAGCAGGATCCCCTAGACCAAGTCACAAAGTATCTTCCCTGACCGGGAATTGAACACGGGACATGGTGGTGAGAGTGCCAAACCCTAACCACTAGAATAGCAAGGATCAAAAACATTTACAAAAGATTTTTTTTCTGTATGTGCTGTTATCCACAGTAAATCTTTGTATGCATCCTCATAATCACATTTGTGATTAATTTTCTATAGAACAGCAATAATTAAGCTATCCAATGTTCTTTGAATACAATGTCATTATTCAGTATACAATGTCATTACTATCGTTGAGCCTCTCCCTGCCTTGAAGAGCTATTACATGACCTCCAGATCTCTCTCTTAGACTCCATGTATTACCATTAGGAGACATCCACACTGGGAAATCACTCTGTTCCTGTTTTTGATTAATATTTTATCAGCCACAAGAGGAAATTGTGTTCTTTAGCAACACTAATAAGTAATTGACCAGATGGGGTGCCCCTGCTAGTTTGAAAAAAAATTGTATGTAGAGGCTGTAAAAGAACAGCTTTAGATATTACTTAAGATACTACATGGAAAAAAAACCCAAACAAACCAGAAGGTGCTGTTTACAGCGAAAAATCCGTACAATATCAGCAGAAAATGAATAGTAATAATGTCATTGTTAGCAATAATTTATCAAAAACATGGCAAAAGTTTATCTTATTCAAATTGGTGTTCAGAATATATTTTCACAGAAGTGGTTGATCCATTAACTTTAAATAAATTCAAAAGAGAATCAATGAAACCCACATACAGTAGACAGTGAAAGCTGATAGTTGTTAAATCAAGAAGTTATTTAAAGGCTTTTTCAGCTACTAATTGAAAACATCAGTCTTCATACTATCAACAAATATTAAGGACTAGCATTTTAAAAGCTTATTAGCTGCTCTGGAGTTATGTATTATGAAGTGAAGAAAACTGTTAGTGGTATGATCTTTTCAGTAAATAATGCACTTGACAAATCTCTTGGTATACCTGTCTGCTTTTCTGGCTCTGACAGAGAAGTCTTCATTTAAAGTTTTATTTCATTTTACTATATTTTCCTAGGTCACTTTTTAATGAATGGAAAAGATAAATTTGGGAAAACCTGTCACATCATTTGGTCATAAAAATTGTATTGATCAATATTAATA
>VYZU01070770.1:0-10284 GCA_013401355.1 Ceyx cyanopectus
TACTGGACTGACTGTGCCTGGACAGTCAGTGTACAGTGTTTAGTGTTCACCGCTAAACCATAGTTGTTCACTCTATTTAGCTGTGAGTTACTAACAAGCAGCTGGCAGTGGTGAAATGTAAACTAGTTATCAATCTGGGGCAGTAAATCAGTAGACCAAAAAGAAAGAGGAGGTGGTGTGGCCCCTGCACCAACATTGCAGGCAGTTTGGGAATCTTACTTGGGACTAGATCTGTTCTTTTTCAGCCACCCTCTCCTTGCATATGGATTGAAGCTATCCCAGAGACCAGTCTTTGGTTGTGACCCTGCTCCCTTCTGGAAGAATCCATTTAACATGCACCAGAATTAGTTACCCAAGTGAACCAGTACAAGATAAACTGAGTTAAGTGAGAGTTTTACTTCAAAAACACTTCGTGATTGCACAGCAAGTCACTTTCTCTTCAGTCTCTGAGTATAAAACATGAGACAGTTTGTTGGAAAAATGAGGGGACAAAGATGTTGATAAAGGCAAACAAATCTTACACAGTGGTTTTCTTATTTTGACATTGGTTTTCCAACTTCTGTGCAGGGAAAATGAATTGCAGAATGCCTGAAGAAACCCTCTTCGTAGCCCTTTTGTGAATAACAAGGTAAAGAAAGCCACTCCAAGGGTTAGTCTTCTGGAGGAGGCTAAGATCATTACTTGGTGCTGTTTGGATGCCCTTATCACCTAGGCAGGATCAATAATGTGGATAATTATTTTAATCCTGAGCCATAAGACATTAACTCGAAGAGCAATTCTGTTGGGATAGATTTTCAAATCCTTTCACTGATGCCTTTTCCAAAGAAATATAGTCTATTTTAGTTCATCCACAATTTAACACATAACTGCTGTAAAGTAAATGAGCTGTAAAGTGCCTTCTTTCCTATTATGTGTCTCCAGAGACATTTCTGTTATCAAAAAGTTTCTCTCTGCTGGATATTACCCCCACCATAAGGAAAAAAAAATAATAATTTCATTTGGTTACACTAGCTTCTTCTGAGAAAACTGGGGTTTTTTAATCTGGATTGGAAATAAAGCATGTGTCTGATTATTACAAAGCATTTATAGTATAGAATAGATATATATATATGTATAGATATAGATATTGATATGTAAATATATATATGTATATATATGTATAAATAGCACCAAAGACTCAGTGATAATCTTCCAACACTAAAAGACAAAAGTCTTTATCCCAAATTGTTGCTAGAGACTTTGGGGGAAAAATATGCTGCCCCCACAAGCAACCTGGGGCTATGGATTGGGTCATCTCATCTTGTCCTTCAGCTGCTTCATGTTGGTAATGAGATTCTTTTCCTGAAAAAAAAAAATGCATAAACAAATCAAGACAATGGCTGATGCTCATGTTGCTCTGTCGTGGTTCTAGTAGAGAAGAAGGAATCAGATGAGTGTTGTGTTTATTGATTAGAACATTAAAGATTTCCTGAATGCTTCTGAAGGACACTTTCTTGAACAGTTGATTTCACTTCTTGCAAGGCTTAGAAATTCTCTGCTGGAAGAAACCAGCAGTGTTGGGAATAGCACAGGGCAGTGGGTGAACACAGTGTGAGCTGCAGCACAGGCAGCCAGCCCCAGCACATTCCCTGGTGATGTTGCACTGCTGGTGCTCTTGTCTCTCACCACAGGCTTGTGGGGGGAAGGCACAAGTGTATTATCTCAGCTGTTGTGATAGATGAAGTCTGACACGCTGCCAAATCTTATGTGTATTAATAAATTTCTTCCACTGATCCCCAGTGGCAGTCAGAAGGGTTCATTGGTAGATTGTGGTGGACATTTAAATGTTTGAGCTGGGCAATTTGAGATCAACTGTCAGGATTCATTAGCCCTGTCGAGGCTGGGAAGTAGCTGGATGATGACTTGAGAGACACCTAGTAAGCAGAATAAAACCCCACCACACTCAGCAAGTCTCACAACAGTGCTGAAGTGTCTAAACCCAGTGGCTGCTGCAACTCTGCCACTTGTAATGAGACTGGAATTAAAAGCTGTTCTTATTAGGGACTTAAGCTTAAAGCTTGCCAAACAATATGCTTCCAAATCACAATCTGTCACCAACCCACAATGACTGCCTGCCCCGTGCCTGCAGGGTCTGTCTGGGTGTGCAAACACAGACTGGAGCTGATGAATTACTGCTTATATATATATATCCATAGATATCTATATATTATGGTTGTCTTTCTATATGAAAAAAATCTCAAACCATTCTCTGATAGACAAAGAAGGTCTAAAACTCTTGGAGAGGGGAGATGTTATCATATTTGATCTATTATATTTGATTTCTAAACTAACAGAAGGAGAAGTAGATCTAAACCAAGGATAGATACAAATATAATCCTGTCAGTTTATCATTGGATTCTCAGCTTTTTGTTGTCTTTTCTGGCAAGAACCAGACATTTACTTGGACCCTTGTTTTGATGGACTTTTTTTGGTTGTTTTTTTAAATGCTGTTTCTTAGAATATCAGCATACAGGCTAAAGGACAGGTGGAAATTTTAATACAGAAAACAATCAAACAAAAATGCATACTAAAGGTAGCATGCTTCAAACTAAAATTCCTCAAAGTATAAAATGCTTGACTCTGAGATGTTCTTCTTATTGCTGTAATTACTAAAACAGCATGGGAGGTGAGTGCTAAGGTGTTCTTTTAAAATTCATGTTTGATAAAACTGATTATCTGTGATTAGATACAACATAACTGGTCAAATGTGTGTGAAAATCTGATCTACTCCATAAATAAATAAAACCCCAATAAAAGAAAATGAATCCTCTTGCTTGATATCTGCAGTTAGGAGTGTGAAGCAGGCTTCAGCTTGATTATCAGTTTAAATCAGCACAGATCAGAAAGAATCAGAAAGATGTCCCTAGATGGTTGCTCTAGGGCAGGATTTGATAGTTTTGAAACCAGTTTCTAAGAAAATAATGTTTGACTTTCAGACCACAACAGGGTGACTAGAACTGATTGTCACTTGCTTTGTCAGACAAAAGGCTGAACATGGAAATAGCTTATAAAAGAAACTAATTCTACTCCCAGAAGAGGTGGTATTTTTGGACCTTGACACTTCCTAAGAAGCTACTTCGGCAAAAAAAAAAACCCTTGTAATGAATCTGGGATTTGTGCAGAGGATCTGCTGTAAGTGGACTGTCAATGCAAAAGCACCAGAAATAAGGTATGGTCATATATGTACAATTATGAGCTGTAGGCACTAGGAGAAATACTGCATTTTGGCACCATGGCACTCTCAGAAAACAGTTAAAATAAAAAGATTTAGGATCTTTTCTTTGCAGTGAGTTAGTAAACAGGTCAGATAGGTCAGATTGTGCAATGTGTGTTCACAGAAATCAAACTGAACTGTTGAGGATCAGAACAGATAAGTGTGTTCAGGAATAATAAATTGAATGGGTCTTATTCTTCACTAAATAAATGGAGTAGAAATAGAAGAATAGTTCTGACAAGTCAAAAGGCTTCCTGGTCTATTCTCTTTCTCCTACATGTATGAAATGTTATTTCATGTATAGGAACAAGAATTTGCATGGAAACTTTTCTGATTTTGTTTAAATCAATAATTGCTTATCATAGGTCTGACTAAGCATTCCAGAACTGATTTGCAAAATAAATTTGTACTTGATAATGTGAAGTTTTCTGACTGTCAGTCATTTTTTGGGGGTGTCCTTCCCAGTCACACCACTGTAAATCAAGTTTCTTTGTCATCATGTTGTTTAGTGTAATCAGAAAACTTGATGAGGGTGTACTCAGTCCCTTCACACAGGTGAACATGGTGAATAAGGCTGGACCCAGTACCGGGAACACCACTGCTTACAGGTTACCAACTGGACTCTACACCACTGATCACAGCTCTCTGAGCTTTATTGCTCAGCCAATTCCCAACTCATGTCACCATCCCCTCTTCTCACCCACACTTCATGAGCTTACACACATGGATGTTACGGGAGATGATATCAAAAGCCTTGCTGGACTCAAGGTAGACAACACCCACTGCTCTTCCTTTCCCTCTTTCTCCCTCACTCAGCATTTCCACACTGTGAACTAGGTCTAAACACCAAGGTGTTATATCATATACACCCAAAAAAAAATAAATAAAAGGAATGAATGAGAGTCTAATATTGCTTCCCACCCAGAGATCACTTTCAGAGTTCAAGGCTATCCTTTGAGCCATGTGGCAGGAATCACACAGGCATGACTAGTTCTTATAGCCCCCCTAGGCAATGTTGAAACAATAAACATAATGGCAGTGGAGTCTCACCATGTGCATCTAATAGCACCAAACAGAGGAACAAGATTTGGTGCTGACACAGCATTTAGCTTGTATTAAAGGTTGAACATGCTGCAGAAATCCTCTTGGTTGCTTAATTTTAGACTTCTAGATCATTAGGAGAGGCTGTATGTCCCAAAGTGCATGCTGGTGAGGTGTCTGCTGGTGCCATAAAAAAAAGTTCATGTCTGAAGGTGCTTCGTTTGCTTCTGGGAATGGGTATGGGAAAGAACCACTGGGAAAATGCTGGTATATGCACACGTCTCACTCTTGTTTATGCACTGAAGGGGCAGCATGGAGAAGTGGAATGCATAGAGAAGTCATGCAAAGCCATGTGAGAAAGGTATCACAGTATCACAGAGTATTGGGGGTTGAAAGGAACATCGGAGAGCTTCCAGTTCAACCCCCCTGCCAGGCAGGATCATATCACCTAAATATCATCTAACCCAGGTCCCAGAGGAACAGATCCAGCCCAGTCTAGAAAATCTCCAGAGCANGTCTCTGCAAGAAAAAATAAGATTCAATTAGTGCAATTTATTTCACATTTTCGTATTTCTGAGTCTTCAGCTTTCATCTCCATAACACTAACTTAAAAAATTCCCCATTGTTTTCAGAAAATATAGATTTAAAAAATGTTAACCTTTTTCTAAATATTATCTTCAAACAGGTCATGTCTCCTTTCTCTCCCAGTTGCTGGAGCAGTAGCATTTTAACATCCACAGCTCCTTACAAATATTTCCACTGAACAATTTTCAGTGGATTTTCTTTCTTGTGTGGATGTACTGATGATTATGAAGTCTAATTCAGTCTATAAACACTCAGAAAAATTAGTCACTCAAACATTGGTCCTGTTGGTTCTAAACCTCCTCGGAACCATCCCAGAATTTACTCGCTTTGATTTTCCTGAACAATCCAGTACTAGTGTTCAGTTCTCATTCATCCCCCTTCTCATTAATGCACATATTTGTTAAATCCTTGTGTCTCCTTTATTTCCTTGTTCTGCTAGGTGTCTTCTTGCTTTAACAAATAAATTTAAATTAATTCTTATTGTCTGTCTTAAATTTATTACCGGTATTCTCTTTCCATACTGAAGTGTTTTGCAGATTCAGATTTTCTTTACAGCAGTATCAAACTTGCTGTTTCCTCAAATTGAGGAGTATCATGTGTAACGTAGCTGATCTGAGGAATATTGCTTGGCTTATGTTACATGGAAAGAATCTGCAGACTCTCTAACAGCATTTTAAATTGAAGAAGTGTTTTTTGTAATGACATGAATAAAACATCCCCTAGACAGGCACCTGGAGCCAAATATGCCTTGAGATCTGGCCACAACTCATTTCAATCCCTAGAAAGAGTTTGGGTTAGAAAGAGACATTAAGAAACCTGGAAAAGCAGATACCGCTTGTTCAAATAGATTTATTTATATTTCATCAGGCTTCTGTAAAGCCTATCAGTAATAATGAGCTTTTGTTAATATACACTGCATTTATATGGGGAAGAGATTGCCATGCATCTGATAAGCCCATCCTGAGAAAATGGTGTCTCATACAGATTTTTATTCTAGTGTACGTAGTCCCTCATCCATTATGATTTTGGGGTTCTTTTTTCAGTACTTCATCTTTTGACATCTTGAGAAACCATCGCCTTTTAGTGGCAGTGAGTTTGTGCTACCTCCTCTTAGCAAACTGTGCCCTCTCACTGGGACATCCTTTATTTAGGTATTTCCTGAAGGCAGAACAAATAACTCATCACCATCTAATGCTTTGATGGCCTTGCATCACGGCATGGATGTTTGGCAGGCCAGGTTCACATTCATCGCCCTAATTTCCAAGCCCGCCAGATTGTCTCCCCAGGGGATCTCCTGCATGGTCACAGCAGGTTCCAGATACCTATCATGGGGTTGTTTATTTTTGTATTTCTCATTGGTTTTGGGTATCCTTTTAGGGAGAAAGTCCAAGAGTCATGATCCAATTCCTGAAAACACACCCTTCTCATCACACCTTCTCCATAACCTGCCTTATCTACAACATTTGTGAGGGTTTATTTTTGTTTTGTTTAGGGTTTTGGGGATTTGTTTGTTAGTTTGTTTGTTTTGGGTTTGACTATTTCTTCGCTTGTTTGTGTGTTTTATAGAAGGTTTGTCTATTTTTTTCTTCTTGGCTACTTGCCAGATGAGTTGTGTTTGTTGGCCCTTAGATGACATAGTAGAAAAGAAATTATCTCATGGTTTAAAATAGCATCTTGTCTGAAATTACTGTCATGGTATAAAATCTCTTAAAAGAGATCATTTTTTGCAGTGAACTCAAGCTTGTAAGTTGAGAACTGTCTGATGTCTGAGGGACATTTGTGGTTTTCACAGATGTTTCACTTTTCTTGATGCAGAACTGGAAAAAAAAATAAAATAAANCCAGTCTAGAAAATCTCCAGAGCAGGAGACTCGACAACCCCCCTGGGCAGCCCCTTCCAGGCTCTGTGACCCTCACTGGAAAGAAGTTCTTCCTCATGTTAAGGCAGAACCCCTTCAGGTGTATATATATATATATATATGTGTGTGTGTGTGTATGCATGCATCTGTTTGGATATTGCTAAAGGTTTATGAAATCTCAGTTCCCTGCACAATTTTACTTTATGAAATCTCAGTCCCCTGCACAATTTTACTTTCCCCCTAGTTAACTGCTGTAAGAAAAGAAAGACACCACTGCAGTCAGATGGTGCAGAGGGATTTAATGAAATTGAGAATATGAAACTTAGGCCCTGAAAAATAGATGCAGGCATGCATCAGAACTTCTCTCTCTTATTCACTGTATTTAAAAAAATCTGTTAGAAGAAACACCTTGTTACAAGGGGAAGGTACTCTAAGAATTCTACTTAAAAAATTCCCCATTGTTTTCAGAAAATATAGATTTAAAAAATGTTAACCTTTTTCTAAATATTATCTTCAAACAGGTCATGTCTCCTTTCTCTCCCAGTTGCTGGAGCAGTAGCATTTTAACATCCACAGCTCCTTACAAATATTTCCACTGAACAATTTTCAGTGGATTTTCTTTCTTGTGTGGATGTACTGATGATTATGAAGTCTAATTCAGTCTATAAACACTCAGAAAAATTAGTCACTCAAACATTGAAATGACAGGGCAAGCAACCCACATAGGACTTCAGAAAGTTTGCTGTCAACTTTTGTGGGTATTTGTTCAGATTTAGTGTTAGTGTTCCTTATTCTCCTGCTTTCCTAAATGAGCATTTCTTGATTTCAACCTCTTTCTGGTAGAAAATTTCTCTTATTTCTGACATTCCTCATTACTTTCAGTTTCTTTGTTTAGTTGTGATTTTATCTTTGCTATCAGTTTTTGTTACTTGAGTTGCTCGAGCATTCAGGTAATAAGCCTCCCACTGCTTCTTTTTAATGACTTCTATAATTCATGTTTTTAAGCTATGTCTCAGTGGACTATAAAAGTGAGTTCTTACTCCTGCCTGCTCCCTTTGTTTGATAACATAAAACCTAAATTCAATACAGCCCTGCATCAGGTTCAAGTTTTGTCCCTAAAATAAATCACTGTCACCTTGCCAGCCATACCAGGAAAGTCCTGTCAGATGGAATTATCAGTAAATTGCATGTCAGCTGGGTTTATTACTTAATATTGGTATTATAGTGCATGCTGCTTAATGATACCCTCAGCCTCCAACAGTGCTCCAGGCTTCAGTAGATCTCACTCTATGTGTTTCCTGCTAGCCATCAAATGTACTTAAGGATTAACAATTAAAGCATGTTGCTGTATTATTGATAATATTTTATATAAAAGAAGGAGATGATAATTGAAAGAATGAGTGCACAATTCTGTGCCTGTCTGAAATGCACTGAGATGTAGATAAGAGGAATTCAATAGACCTGTGTGTGAAAATTGCCCATCACACGGGTAATTGGTTATTGCACATGCACAGGGGCCTCATTTGTATGGAGAACTGTAGCTGTTCTTCAGAAAAGGTGTGCAGCCTTATATTTATGTGCAACTGTAGAAAAAAATGCCTGAAGACAGTGCTGCTGGTGGATGATGGCAGTTTTTCATCATTATTAGAAGTAGACAAAGCATTCGGCTTAAAAGACCAGTAACAAAACAGTTATGGCATCTGAGAGTTAAAATCAGTATTTTGGAGTTTGTCCCTACATCCTGCACAAGGTCAGTGCCTCTGGTGGTTAAAAAGCTTCTGGAAAGGTAATTGGCTGCCTGTGAATTTCCTGGAAATGGAGGAATCCACCGGGAGAATAAAGAGACTGGAGCTGCCAGCAGAGGCTGTATCAGCTCATATCATGGCTCAGGAACCAGCATGCAGAGGTCACACTTTGGGTCCAGGCAAGGGAGAGAAATTCAGATGAACCACTTCTGCCACGGTATTGAAAGGCTCTAGAGTGTCGAAGCTTTCACCTGAGACAGGCCATATTTCAGAATCAGCCTTCTCTGTAATGGTTGTAATGGATTTATTAAGCATCTTACCCACTCTGAGGATTGAACTGGGCCTGTTTAAAATCTGATTTCCGTGTAATCGCCGTCAGGATTTATTAAGCCTCGTAGCAAAGCCAGAGCAGGGCAGGGCAATGGGCCTCGCTGGTGACAGCCTGCATTAAATAAAGGCAGCTAGTAGCCAGCCTGAGACTGTGTCTGTCATTTTGGACCAGTTTTTAATTTAGATGCTGCTGAGCAATTTTGAGTGATCTCTAAAACAGTGGCGTCAGAGCTGCTGGGAATTGCAATCCAGCACACACACAACTGCATCTTTTCTGTAATGGTGCCCTAATTTCAACTTCTTCGTTTCCAGCCCAACTTCTAGCTCTCCTCTCCCAGAGCTCTGACAGAAAGACACAAAGGTCAGTTACAAAAAGAATGAGAGATCTGGAGCACATTTCTCCAGTCTACAGGCACAGACACGCTCTGGGGACCACAGCAGTGCTCTGCCTCCAGGGCTTTCCTCTCAGGAGAACCCTAAGAACCAAAATTGAGCTGTGTTATTTTTTGTTGTTGTTGTTGCCTCTATACACTAATGGGTTTCTCCCCTGAGCAAGTCTTGGTTGGTTTTATCCATCAGTGGTTAACTCTTAGATGATGCTTCTCTGAAAATGCTGTGATGTAGCAGTAATGGAACAGTTGTTATGTCCCTGACTTCTCCCAGCTCAAGCTGCTTCATCTCACCTCAAATGATTCACAACTGCAGATGTAGAGGGATGGCCATGGTCTTCAAAGATTACTTCTTTGGAGTCCAATACTTTAGAGATTTTCCTATTCCAAATGGAATTAATGTTTTGTAATCTTAATTTCTAATGGCATTTGAACATTTCCTCTTGAAACGTATATCAGTCCCATCTATTTCTGTTGTAAAGTTCTAGCTGCCTTATAGTAGCTAGACTTTGGGAAAACTTCCTTAAACTTTTCAAGTGTCAGCTTGACAAACATACTAGAAATCTGGTAAGAACAAATCCTCTGGGAGAGCTCAGATAGTCCTGAAAAAGTTCTATTCTGTCACCCGTGTGCTCTGTTACATCCATGAGATAGAAACAATCAATTATGGCTTCGGGGGAAACTGAGGGACTGAGAAAGCTTAAGTGACTTTCTTTTACAAAATGAGTCTGTCCTAGTTTTAGGACTTGAAACAGACATGCAGATCTTAGTCCTATCTATTACACTTTAGCTGTAGTCCATTTGTTCCAAGGCCTTAGAAAGCCCTGTCAGTGAGAACTTCTGAATTCAGGCACCATGTAAATGGTAAGGCCTCAGGGAAAATCTGAATTTTCAAATCAGGTTTGTGTCCAGGAACACTGAATTCAGGGTTGGCATGCAGGAATAAAGGAGCATTTTATATCATAAGGGAAGTTGATAAATCTGGCCTTCAAAAAACAACATTATATGTTATATGTTATATATAAATGCAATATATAATATATAAACTTATATATTATAATTTTAATATTATATTAATAATAT
>VYZU01070770.1:10512-24244 GCA_013401355.1 Ceyx cyanopectus
TGAGCTTTTTATTCTCAAAGGTTGCAAGCAAAGGAAATTTTACATTGTCAACTAATCCTTCTGGTAAGTTCTTCATTCTAGTGCTCAACCACTATTAGAATTAGAAAGCTTTCCTAAAGATTACTTACCAGAAGCTGAAGCTGTTTGTAATCACAGTCACAATGTCAGGTTTTTTTAGGTGGAATCAAGGATAAGTAAAGAAAGGGCTTTTCAGCACAGAAGAGACGGAGTCTTTCAATAGCTGTGTGTTGGTTACATTTCATGCAGGATCACTAAGCAAAACCATCCTTCTCATGCCTTAATTAAATACCCCTCGAGAATGAAGTACAATGAAGGACAAGGTCATGGCGAAACTCTAATTATTTCCTAAAGCTATTGATTTTATGCTAATGATTTTAAATAATGCATATAACTTTCATCTAATAATCTTGCCTAGAATGGCAGGTGGTGTTTCAAGCTGTCTGTGTCACTGGGGAGAAGGTTTATTTGGACGTGTTGCTGTGTGTCTGCTTTGCTTGGTGCAAAGGTTGGTGTGTAGGTGATGGAGAGCTCAGTATCAGGGGAAGGAAAAAAACCCCATTTTGTTAGGGCACTGGAAAGAACCAAAGCAAATGGAGAGAAGCTAAAAGACATAAAGCAAAGAGAAGACAAAAGGAGATGATGTGTAAAACAGGTCAGAGGAGAGTATCTCTGATCCCATGATGCCCCCATTCCCATGGAGGACAACAGGGGGTGGAAATCAGGATTCCAGAGGAGGAGGCAGTTTCTCCTGGGAAGCTCCCAATACAGATCTCATCCCTGAGGTCTCATATACCAGGATTCTTTTCTTGTTTGTGTACCTTCTAAAGGCCCAGACATAGAAAAATGTGGTGGCCTGAATCTTTCTGTTTAGTTTCTCTTCCCAAAGTTTATCTTCGTGACTTAAAAACAATTGGCTATGTATATCTTCTAAAAGATATATATACATATATACATTTCACAATCTTGAAGGTCCAAAGAGGCAGCAAGAAGAGATTTGTGTGTTGTGAATGTGTCAGTTTTGTTAATCACAATCTTTCCTGCTATCTGTAATTTAGATGAGCACCATGCTTGTACTGTGAATTATGTTATAGTGTTTATTGATAAATCTATACATCTGTTTGAGAGTAAGACCTCTTCCCAGAAGAGCTTGAAGAGATTCTCTGGAAGTATTCCTGCTGTTGTAGTTTGTGTGTATCAGACAGCTAGAGTTTGGTGCAACCCCATATGCTGCTGTGGTTGTGCTGTATTTTATTGCATTCAGGTTAATAGCCACTAATAAGGGACATTCTGCAAGAATTAAAAAAAATAAAATCAAAAACCAAAGGGATATTAGTTTGTACATAGTTCACATTCGCCAACTGTATCAAGATGCTACAAGATGAGCAGTCTACTGATAGTGAAAATCAGGATTGCTGATCACAGACTATCATGCCATGTTCCAAAGGCACACACTGGAGTTTGTGCTACATTCATGACAAGGCTGAAGACGACTTTTTGTTTGAGAAGGATGAGTGTTGCCTGTCTCCATTTAGTCTCCTTCTGCATTGACCTTATCTGTCACCTTGATATTTCTCTTGATATAATGGCTTTTATTCTAACTGAATCCAGAAAACACTCATTATTGTCCTATTTACAGTAAATACTCTGCTCTCCTTATCTGTGGTTGAAAGGAGCAGCTAGACCAGTGGGGTGGAACTTTCCCACTTTCAAAGAGACTTGGCTTGTCTGCAACACAGATGGGACTGACTGGCAAGCAGAGGCAAGAAAGGATTTTCTTCAGTTGCTGCCCATGCTGGGCTTGTTGGAAAGAAAACTCTGGACTTCAGTCCCCAAACCAGTCAATCTCACTCCACTTCAGAAGTCAAAAGAAAGGAAGGAAGTAAATGAAGCAGGTAGAAAGAAAACATTTTGGAAAACAATGGGGATGGGAGAAGAAAGCACTTGAAATTATGTACTCCAGTGTACTGATTACTTAACCTGCCAGGTTTTTACTAATTAAATGGTCTTCACATACTGTATGTATGCTATAGCTTAAATTCTTTTTAGTGGCACTTGGCCTTTGCTTGTTTTTTTTCTTGCCGGTGTTGCCCGTGTTTCAGTGTCTGCATGTCTCTCCTGAATGACTTTGCACAGTTCAGTGTCTCCTCTGCCACTCTCACTAATTGTCATCTCCAATTACTAAGGTTACTGGGTCCCCCTGTGGTTTGCCCTTTGTGGCCAGCTCCTTTTCATTTGGTCTGCAGCAACTGCAAAGATGGCAGAGGGCAATTACAGAGTAGACTGATGCTTGGCTATAGACTTAGAGGTGCATTCATCATTTTGGTGCATTAATCTTTGGTGTTTTAATCATTTCTGGCATGTAATCTGACCATTATTCAGTGAAGCCCAGCAATATTGAAATTTCAGACAAAGAGAGGAAAAAACCTGCATAAAATTCAAACTGCAGAGACAATTTTCTGTAGTTTTATTCCTGGTGAACTCCCTCATGCACATACAAACACAGTCTTTCTTTTATACTTTAAAGTAAAATGGAGATGCTTAAACAATTTCTTCCAGATAGGAACCAAATGTAATTCTACGGGTATGACACCCTAGACTAAGATGGTGCTTGCAGTAAGAGGATATGAAAATGCATCAGGTGGTAGTAGAAGATCATGTCTGTATGTGTTCTTGGGCACCCAATAAATCTCAAAGACACTGAGATGCTATCAAATAACTTTATGTACATGTGATATTGATCTCCTCCTTACCTGAAATAATGCCAGACAAATATTTAGTATCTATTTTAGAAAGATCTTAAAACTCCGAAGGGTACTGAGAACATTTACCATACCTACAGGACATTACAATTGTGACTTCTTTCAGTTACAGGATGGAACTCTTTTTTGCTTGTGCTAAAAGGTGCCAAAGTGGCAACCTTACAGACTCAGAATCACAGAATGCTAGGGGTTGGAAGGAACCTAGAAGATCATTCAGTCCAACCCCCCTGCCAGAGCAGGGGCACCTAGACCAAGTCACCCAGGAACAGATCCAGGGGGGGCTGGAATGTCTCCAGAGCAGGAGACTCCACAACCTCCCTGGGCAGCCCCTGCCAGGCTCTGCCACCCTCACTGGCAAAAAGTTCTTCCTTGTGTTTCCCCTAAACCTCTTGTGCTCCAACTGACTCCCATTGCCTCTTGTCCTGTCACTGGATGACACTGAGCAGAGTCTGGCTCCTTCCTTCCTACAGCTCTGAGCTCTAAGCTCTCCTTTGCTGCACAGCACACAACAGCCAGAATTACTGAGGGCTTCATTTGAACTGCCTCACCATTTGTCTCAGCTTTCTGCCTCCAGGGATCTTCTCTAAGTATTAGTGGTGAACATTCAGAAGGATGTCAGTTTTGGTAGTAATTTTTATGAGATTGCTTGAGGAACTACTTTCTTTCATGTAAACTGCTGAGAAGCTGCCTGCCAGCAGCAGCATAGGCTGCCTGGGTTGGAATGTGTTAACAGAGGGGGAATCCTATTACCTGGAAGGACATCACATAGCACAGAAATACAGATTACTGCTCCAGTCCCTCTCTAAAAATTACCAATACATTCTCATAATACATAACCCCTTTACTAATTTTTGAGTATTGAAGGCAGGGCACTGATTTAGATTCAGAATTCTCAGTGCACTAAAATACATGAATCTTTAAAAGAACTCTGTCAAGAAATGTATCCACTGAAAATCTGACTAACGTTCAAAAATAAATGAGGATGTGGGCCATTGCTCACAAAATCCATTATAAATTGAAATGCTTCCCATTTTACTTGAACTGGGAATACATTTCAAGCAAGGAGATTTTTTTTATGTGTTTAAACTTCCTGCTTCAGTTTGAATGAAATTTCAGTCGTCTTAAAAACTTGTCCAAAAGTGTGTAGACAGTGTAAATTATCAGTTTCAACTCACTGCTTTGCTCATCCTGGCATGAGATAAACAAGAAAATAGGAATCAGCTTTTTAAAACTGTATTTGTTTCAAGAAATCTTTTAATACCAACATCAACACTTTTTACACATCTAATCTTGTATTGATAAAATAATTGTTTTTAAATCGAGAAAACAAAATAATTGAAACTCCATCTTCTTATCTACCTGAAATTGCTGCTCTGCACATTTACCAGTGGTTTTTTCAATCAGATTGATACCAAATTTGAGCTCTGAGATCCAATAGAGCAATCGAGTGTAACACAGAATTTTATGCTCTTCCTGCAACTACAGTTTTCAGGAGCTGTAATGAGGATTTTATTTTTAAAAGTAAAACCTCAGTGGGCATATTTGAGATACTCCAACTGTCTGTGGAACATTAACTTTCTGCAGTGCTGCAGACACTGGCAAAGGATTGCTGATATGAATTAAAAACACTGTGACTTTAACACACAGATTATTGGGCTTGATCTAACTGAAGAGATTTGGTGTCTTTAGAAGGTGATCTGATGTAGATAGAACCTGTCTTTCCCCCATTCCCTTACTGTGGTTTACGTGCCTGGGGTTCAGTATTTATATTTTATCCCCAGGAATTCCCTGAAATTTGATGCTTTATGTGCAAAATATCCGTCAAGATAAACAACATCCACTACTCTCCCCTCATCCACCACACTGGTCACCTTACTTCTGAGAACCCTCATGCTGGTTAAGCACAATCTCCCCTTCACATATCCATACTGACAGCTTAAAAATTAAATTGACTGAATTTAATTTTTTAATCCAGCTGACCTAATGACTTCATTTCCAGTGGGAACTGACAGGAGAAACAGTCAGTGTTTTGATGACTCACAAACAAATACTGAGCTGGATGACTTTTTAAAAGACAGTTATCATTTTACTTGTTGATTTTCCTGACTGGGTCTATAGCAGATACCCACTCCAGCTGCACCCATGACATTAGCTGCCTGCTAATACCAACCTGGACAAATCTCTGTGGAGCACTAAAAGATTGAGCTGGCCAGCTTCACGGGAAATCTAGCTGTGGATTTCTCTGCTCATTATTCCAGCAGTTTTATTCACTAGTGTGGTAGCTGACAAAACATGGATATCTCACACCAATAGACAGGCCAGCCAGTGTTGAAACAATCAATGGCCTGAGGTCACAGACAGGGTTGAGGTGGTCAGACCTTTTCAGTGTTAATGATACTCTCAGGAAAGCCTGAACTCTTTGGTCAAATGTACAGAGATATATCAAAGAATTTTAATTGCTCTTAGTCTATTGGTAATAGATGTTTTCTCTCCTGGACATTCTCAGAATCTGAAATTATTTTTTTTTTGCAAAGTCAGTAGCTTCACTAAATCACTTGGTAATTTCAGCAGCACGTGGCTTAACACCTATCAGAAGAAGAGCATTACTGTGACCAACACTTGCCCAGAATAAGCCACTTTGGGTGAAGAAATGGTAATGTGTAGGCACTGAATTGTTGATAGATAGGGCTTTACAAGTGCAGAGAGAATTCAGATCATGACTTCATACTATACTCTCTATACTCTCTAAATACTTTATGGGAGGCTCTGCAGAAGGATCTGGCCAGGCTGCAGCGATGGGCTGAAACTAACTGCATGAGGTTCAACAAGACCAAGTGCAGGGTCCTGCATTTTGGTCATAACAACCCCCTGCAGTGGTACAGACTTGGGGAGAAGTGGCTGGAAAGCTGCACTTCGGAGAAGGACTTGGGGGTGCTGGTGGACAGCCGACTGGATGTGAGCCAGCAGTGTGCCCAAAAAAAAGAACCTTACCTAATTGCTCTTCAGGAAGGACCTTGGTAATCTTTATGTTAGAGACATTAAACTGTTCTACTTGTGATAACTAGTCAAGATTTAACTTCTAAATCCCTGTTGCTGATCCATCTCTGAAGGATTTATTAGGCTTTCAAAAAATCTTTAACTTTGGGAATTAGCTAGTTTCTTCAAATTGCACTTTGTGGATTTTGTGCAAAAATGGTGGGAATATTAAAAAAAAAGCCTTCTGCACTCTTTGCAGAGAAGCACTGGACAATTTGGAGAAATACGGAATGAGTCAAGATGCATTTGAAAAACAATTTTACATAAAAGCTTTGAGTTTTTAAGTTGGTAGAGTAAATGCTGAAACAACAGGTATCTCCTAAACACACAAATAANGCAAAGTCAGTAGCTTCACTAAATCACTTGGTAATTTCAGCAGCACGTGGCTTAACACCTATCAGAAGAAGAGCATTACTGTGACCAACACTTGCCCAGAATAAGCCACTTTGGGTGAAGAAATGGTAATGTGTAGGCACTGAATTGTTGATAGATAGGGCTTTACAAGTGCAGAGAGAATTCAGATCATGACTTCATACTATACTCTCTATACTCTCTAAATACTTTATGGGAGGCTCTGCAGAAGGATCTGGCCAGGCTGCAGCGATGGGCTGAAACTAACTGCATGAGGTTCAACAAGACCAAGTGCAGGGTCCTGCATTTTGGTCATAACAACCCCCTGCAGTGGTACAGACTTGGGGAGAAGTGGCTGGAAAGCTGCACTTCGGAGAAGGACTTGGGGGTGCTGGTGGACAGCCGACTGGATGTGAGCCAGCAGTGTGCCCAAAAAAAAGAACCTTACCTAATTGCTCTTCAGGAAGGACCTTGGTAATCTTTATGTTAGAGACATTAAACTGTTCTACTTGTGATAACTAGTCAAGATTTAACTTCTAAATCCCTGTTGCTGATCCATCTCTGAAGGATTTATTAGGCTTTCAAAAAATCTTTAACTTTGGGAATTAGCTAGTTTCTTCAAATTGCACTTTGTGGATTTTGTGCAAAAATGGTGGGAATATTAAAAAAAAAGCCTTCTGCACTCTTTGCAGAGAAGCACTGGACAATTTGGAGAAATACGGAATGAGTCAAGATGCATTTGAAAAACAATTTTACATAAAAGCTTTGAGTTTTTAAGTTGGTAGAGTAAATGCTGAAACAACAGGTATCTCCTAAACACACAAATAATAGGAAGGCATCAGGCCTTTCTGTGTTGAGCTATCCTCAGCACTCCCTACTTATATTTAGCCTTCTTTCTGCCAGAAAAAAAAAAAAAAAAAGGTAGGAAAGACTTTATCCAGTGTTGCAGATTGTCAGTATAAGAGGTCTCTGCCATGCTGTGTCACAATTAGTGCCTTGGGTCTCCTTCCTCTTGCTGGCTTGAACCCATGGTTGTCAGTCCCTTTTTCCTGTAGTCAGTAACAATAACCATGATTGCATTATGGTGGGCTGATTAAAACATAATTTAAGGACACAGGACAAAGGCAATTACTGTATTGAGGGAAAAACTAAGAGCTTGTTGAATACTAGCAGGTTTAAGGATGATCTATGCAAAACACAGAAATAAAGAAATGAGAAATTAGATGGATGTCCAGGGACCAAATGGGGTACAAAGCATAGGCAGGGGAAAAAAACCCTATCAAGCTAAATTTTTGCAAGAAAAGCAGCTTTCCACTTGTGTTAGAACATCACAGGTACCACTGTTGTTTTTTTTTTCCCATAAGATATTTGGACTGGGTGTCATTTGCTGTATCCACCTTAATCAAAGAATAATAGAATAATAGAATCATTCAGGTTGGAAAAGACCCTTGGGATCATCAAGTCCAACCATTAACCCTCCTCTACAAAGTTCACCCCTAAACCATGTCCCCAACACCACACCCAAATGCCCCTTCAACACACCCAGGGATGACGACTCAACCCCCTCCCTGGGCAGCCTGTGCCAGTCTCTGAGCACTCTTTCAGTGAATTTTTTTTCCCTAATGCCCAGTCTAAACCTCCCCTGTTGCAGCTGGAATCCATTGCCTCTTGTTCTATCACCAATTACCTGTGAGAAGAGACCAGCACCGATCTTTCTACTATGTCCTTGAGTGATGAGGTTTCCCCTCAGCCTCTCTTCCTCAAACTAAACATTCCCAGCTCCTTCATATAAATAATAAGATTTATTCTCCAGGCCCTTCACCAGCTTCGTTGTCTCCTCTGCACTTGCTCCAGTGAGTTGAAGATCCTGCTGTTAATGGTGGCCCGTTGATCCAACCTGTCCCAGTCTCTCTGTGGAGCCTCCCTATCCTCATGCAGATCAACACTCCCACCTAACTTAGTGTCATTTGCAAACTTACTAATGATACACTCCATGTCCTTATCAAGGTCATCAATAAAGATGTTAAACAGAAATTATGTCAACACTGAGCCCTGATGAACACCATTTGTGACTGGACACCAGCTGGATTGAACTCCACAGACCACCAGTCTTTGGGCCCTTCCATCCAGCCAGTGCTTGATCCAGCAGATCATCTATTCATCCAGGCCATGAGCAGCCAGTTTTTCCCCAAGAATTCTATGGGGAACAATGGTGAAAGCTTTTTGAAAGTCTGGGTAGACAATATCCACAGCCTTTCCCTCATCCAATATATCAGTATATTGATATAATAGTTACTCTTATAAACAATGAGCCTCAAGTTATATGCTGATTTAAATTTCCTTCAGTGTCTTGTCAAATCAAATAACTCATTTTTTTCACCATTTCCTTATCCACGATCCAGTACTGTCTATAATAATATGCAAAAATTACAATAGTAATTTACAATTATACTGATTTTGAAAAATAAGATAGTAGTTTGTAATTTCTTTTTTGAACTAGATAGTTATTCTGGATCTTAAAAAGAAAACTAGGATGCTTATTTAATGACTCCATTGCAGAGCCTCTCTTAAAGACAGTTGCAAGGCTTCTGACAGAAATGTGAGATTTGCCAGCACTCGTGTTGGACTTTGTGGCATCTTCTCATTGCTGCTGCTCATCTCAGGATGTTTTTAATGTTATAATCTTTCAGACACTCTGGAGCTCAAAAGTAAAGGTGATTTCCTAAATACACAGATTTTGTCATTCCTTCCTTGTTTTGTTTTTTTTTTCAGCAGCCTAAGGAGAACAACAAGTCACTGACAGAGGAGACACTTACTAAGCAAAAACTGTTCCCCTCAGACACACTGTTAACCTCTCTCTCACGGCTGAGCAGCACAGAAACCACCCCCTGCAGCCTCCTGTGACAAAAGCCTTGCACATCAACCAAACACAACACTGAAAAAGTTTCTATTGAGTTCAAGTTAAAGTCTCTGCTTTTTAAGATATTTCTAGAACTAGGAAGCTGACCAAGAAGAAGTGCATTGCTTTTACAACAATATCAGGGGGATTAAAAGAGAACTTCTATGCACTGTGGATGTACTGCCACAGCACTTGAATCTTGTTGCTTAAAATACCTCTCAAATAGCATTGCTGTCTACGTTCTGTTCAGAAGAATCATTTCAAGTAAAAAATGACAAAAATCAGTTGCTACAGGCCAAAAAAATACCACACATACACAATTTGTCCACTTGAGATGTGAACAACACATCTGAAGTGGACAAAACAAGCGGGCCCTCAAATTACTGTGATTTCCTGGGCTTGTTTGTTTGTCACAGAATGTACATCTGGGCTTGTTTTGATCTCTTCTTCCTTTGATTTGCTTCAAAATTATAAAACCACAATCAAATGCTACTGGATTCTTCATTTCTTCTGCCTGAATGACATCACCACTCTGTGCCACCACAAGGTTTAAGGAAGCAGGTGCAGCACTTTCCATCCTGAGCTTGTGTTAACTCTGAACTGGTGAATGGTGTTGATGGGATAGGTCAGCTCTGAGAAACTTTTAAACCTTGCCCGTGAGCATAGTAACCAAGGATGGAAAAAACTCACACCTTCTGAAACTGACACCATGCTTGGCAAAAGCTTCCTAAGGAGTAGGAAGCAGCAGCTAGGGGGTAGCTCTGACAGCTTTGCCAGACCTGTTTTCCACTTGTGGTCACCATCAAAGAAAAAAGTTTTATTGCCTCTTTTAAAAACCAACAGGTTTCCATGACCTATCATTCCCTGCTTGATGCTTTATCCTTTATATCTTAGACATCCCAGGACTCAGACAGAAAAGGACCTTACCCAGGATCAACTGAGCACAACTTTTGGCCACAGCTGCCTATGGTGAGCTCCTTCTCTACACAGCAATGCCCCCTCTCAGCATCCCATGGGAGCTGGGGCTGATTTTCCAGTCTAGTTTTGCCATCCTAAGCACGTCGTGTCAACTGTTTAATGCCTGAAGCTGTTTCTGCATTAACGATGTGTGCTTGTCTAACCCATACTGGCAAAAGTCAGGCTTCTGAAAAATTCAAGGCACTTGTTTGGTTGGGTTTTTTTGCATAGCTACGAGTAAAAAAAAAAACAGAAAAAAAACAAACCAAACCCAAATCATTATACTGGTTCTTTATCCTTATCGAAGCAACAAATGAACAAGTATTTTAGGAACACGTGTATAACAACAGCCTCCAGATATGAAGGGTGTTAACAAGCTGACATGGAACATTTCTGCTTCTGCATGATACAAGTGGAAGCATTTCAATGAGACTGCAAGAATATGGCTACATGTGGGAAAAATAAGCTACAGGAAATGCAAATATGACCAAAAAAAAAAAAAGAAAGAAAGAAAGAAAAAGGCATTAAAATGACAGCTACACCAAGACACCTTCTGCATTCATTTAGGATTTTATTTTGGTGAAGCTAGAAACCCTGTTTGCTACTATCCCAGCTTATGTGTCGTGTCAGAAAGATTGTAGTGAAGAAAGTGTACACTGACTTTTAAAGATTATACTGATGGGTTAATTTTAAATACAGACCTATTGTAAATAAGCATTTTTAAATGCCCTTCTGTTCAGAAGAACAACTATGTGGAAATGCTATTTCCAGGGAAACAGGTCTACATCCTGTATTTAATCCATCATATTTTCTTTTGCATTTGAAGTCTATTTTTAATATATTCACAATAATTCACAAATTTCATAAATTCACAATTTCACAGAATTTTATTTTAAGCTTAGTAATCTCAGCAAAACTGTAAACTGAAACATAGTTAAGGTTCATTAAGGTTCTATGACAGCTATATGACTTAGGAAAAAAACCCCAAACAGCTACTTTTTAAACATCATGAAGAGGTGGTGAAGATCCTAAATTTCCAAGTACTCTGTAAAGTAAATATGAACCACTAAAGATTTAAGCCCCTTCATTACACAATGGACCATTAGAATTTTAAACATAAGAGTCCAAATAAGAACAAAATCTTAATAGCACAGAATTTGTTCAAGCACATGGTTACCTGCTGAGGTAACTTCAAGAGACCAGAGCTGTGTGGAATCCTTTGCAGAACTACAGAGAGCAAGTGTTGCACATCTCACAGTTAAGAAAGTGATGATGGAGATGAAGTTAATGACTTGTTGTGAATACTCATCACTTTATATAATCAGGCTCAAATTCTTATTTCTGTCTACACTATTTGGAACAACTTTGTGCATGAAGTTGCTCTTTCTCAGCTTCTGTGAGTGGGACTTCTTTTATTTCAAGATTTTCATCTTCCTAAGCCAAGCTGTGGCATGCAAAACCATTTACCCAGTGCTTTCAGGGAAGTGAGAGGTGATAGCTTTTATTTTCTTGTGCTAACATCCACTCCACATCAGAAATAAACTTTTCTGTTCATAGCTACACTCTGAGGGGTGATTTTGAAACTAACTCCAAAATGAATGCAGAGGTAAAGGAAGATCTAAGTACCTCATCTGAAAGCATTTTCTATGTACCAATATTTATACATAACCCTGTACAGTTACAGAGTCTACTAGCCATGCAGTTTTAAGTATGGGATATAAATATTCAGAAAAAGAGGGTTTCCAATATACAAATTGGTGGAGCAGTCAAAAATAATCTCTTTATTCAAGTAGTTCATGGTATTTGCCTTTTCTCTGCTTTGAAGATGCTTGAAGTCCAGAGCACTAAAATAATTTGGGAAAAAGTTCTGTACAAGATAAAAGATATTGTTTTATTTTCTAATATTTATCTAATAAGATAAAAGACCTACGTGTTATTTTCTACCCTTAATATTATTTGGCAATGTAAGGTGCTGGATTTCTTCAGGAAATTGTTCTGTCATCTGGGAATACCTTCTATNCTTGTGTTAACTCTGAACTGGTGAATGGTGTTGATGGGATAGGTCAGCTCTGAGAAACTTTTAAACCTTGCCCGTGAGCATAGTAACCAAGGATGGAAAAAACTCACACCTTCTGAAACTGACACCATGCTTGGCAAAAGCTTCCTAAGGAGTAGGAAGCAGCAGCTAGGGGGTAGCTCTGACAGCTTTGCCAGACCTGTTTTCCACTTGTGGTCACCATCAAAGAAAAAAGTTTTATTGCCTCTTTTAAAAACCAACAGGTTTCCATGACCTATCATTCCCTGCTTGATGCTTTATCCTTTATATCTTAGACATCCCAGGACTCAGACAGAAAAGGACCTTACCCAGGATCAACTGAGCACAACTTTTGGCCACAGCTGCCTATGGTGAGCTCCTTCTCTACACAGCAATGCCCCCTCTCAGCATCCCATGGGAGCTGGGGCTGATTTTCCAGTCTAGTTTTGCCATCCTAAGCACGTCGTGTCAACTGTTTAATGCCTGAAGCTGTTTCTGCATTAACGATGTGTGCTTGTCTAACCCATACTGGCAAAAGTCAGGCTTCTGAAAAATTCAAGGCACTTGTTTGGTTGGGTTTTTTTGCATAGCTACGAGTAAAAAAAAAAACAGAAAAAAAACAAACCAAACCCAAATCATTATACTGGTTCTTTATCCTTATCGAAGCAACAAATGAACAAGTATTTTAGGAACACGTGTATAACAACAGCCTCCAGATATGAAGGGTGTTAACAAGCTGACATGGAACATTTCTGCTTCTGCATGATACAAGTGGAAGCATTTCAATGAGACTGCAAGAATATGGCTACATGTGGGAAAAATAAGCTACAGGAAATGCAAATATGACCAAAAAAAAAAGAAGAAAGAAAGAAAGAAAAAGGCATTAAAATGACAGCTACACCAAGACACCTTCTGCATTCATTTAGGATTTTATTTTGGTGAAGCTAGAAACCCTGTTTGCTACTATCCCAGCTTATGTGTCGTGTCAGAAAGATTGTAGTGAAGAAAGTGTACACTGACTTTTAAANAAAGGATTCCAAACAGCTACTTTTTGAACATCATGAAGAGGTGGTGAAGATCCTAAATTTCCAAGTACTCTGTAAAGTAAATATGAACCACTAAAGATTTAAGCCCCTTCATTACACAATGGACCATTAGAATTTTAAACATAAGAGTCCAAATAAGAACAAAATCTTAATAGCACAGAATTTGTTCAAGCACATGGTTACCTGCTGAGGTAACTTCAAGAGACCAGAGCTGTGTGGAATCCTTTGCAGAACTACAGAGAGCAAGTGTTGCACATCTCACAGTTAAGAAAGTGATGATGGAGATGAAGTTAATGACTTGTTGTGAATACTCATCACTTTATATAATCAGGCTCAAATTCTTATTTCTGTCTACACTATTTGGAACAACTTTGTGCATGAAGTTGCTCTTTCTCAGCTTCTGTGAGTGGGACTTCTTTTATTTCAAGATTTTCATCTTCCTAAGCCAAGCTGTGGCATGCAAAACCATTTACCCAGTGCTTTCAGGGAAGTGAGAGGTGATAGCTTTTATTTTCTTGTGCTAACATCCACTCCACATCAGAAATAAACTTTTCTGTTCATAGCTACACTCTGAGGGGTGATTTTGAAACTAACTCCAAAATGAATGCAGAGGTAAAGGAAGATCTAA
>VYZU01070773.1:0-33158 GCA_013401355.1 Ceyx cyanopectus
TATTATATTTATATAATTTATATTAACCTATATAAACCTGAAGGTGAGGTTGAACCCTTTCCACTCCCAGGGCTGAAGTCTGCACTGGTTGTGTGCACAAAGGACCAGCTCTGACAGCCTAGGGCTCCTCAGCAGGAGTGGTGTATGAAGGATTGCCCAGCTCATTGGATCCCAACACCCAGCCAGAGAGACTGCTCTTGTGTGTGGTTCGTGGAGAGCACTCACATGGTAGGTCATGGCCTTTCAGAGTGCTGGAGCCAACATCTGACCTGATCCTGGTGCCTCAGGTGTGGTGTGAAGGGCACCTATCTCTGGCAGAGTGGTCTCACAGGCTTGTCCTTTGCACTGCAGGGTCTCTGTTGAGCAAATACTCTCCTCAAATTCAGGAAGGCTTTCAGGAGTCTTTATGCAGCAGGCAGGGGTGAGGTGTGGGCACTCTGTTGTGCCCAGTTATGGGGAGATTGTTCCATGGTGACTGTCACTAATATATTCCTTGCGTGGTGCTGCATTTAAGCCACTCATTTATCTGCTCAGTTTGCAGCATACCAATCAGCCCAGGGCTAGAACAGCAAGGTCAAGCCTGAGCAAAGCTCTCCTGAGCCCTGAGAATGATGCTGGCATACGCAGGACATGGTGCAAACAGGGTGCCCTGCTGGGTTACCTGCTTTGCAGCCATACCCATTCTCCAGCAGCACTGGAAGTACTGTCTGAGGAGGCTGGATGGAGGCAGGACCAAGCTGACAGACCCTATGCCAGGCCTCTGTCATGGGTATGACTGCCCAGGGGTGTTTGCAGAAGCACCACGACCTGTGTGCCTTCAGGAACTGTAGCCTTACCAAGCACCTTTTGGTAGCTTACTCAGCTTTAGGCTGGTTCACAGATCTGCCATAGACACCAATCTCAGAGCCAAGTCCTTCAGGTCACTGTGGTTCCAGGGAAAAGGATCTCAGGGGCCAGCCTGGATGCACTTTGCAGCAGCCCATCCTGCTGATGACCTGGGTGGTAGATACCACCACCACCAGATATTTTATTTTCCCAACAGGGAAAAAAAAGAAAAGAAAAGAAAAGAAAAGAAAAGAAAAGAAAAGAAAAGAAAAGAAAAGAAAAGAAAAGAAAAGAAAAGAAAAGAAAANAAGAAAGAAAGAAAGAAAGAAAGAAAGAAAGAAAAGAAAAATCTAGTAAGGGAATTTTGAAAGGTGCATTTGCTGGTGAAATTCCATGTTAAGGGATGTATTCCTGACTCCTGCAGGTCAAACATATCCAAAGGGAGATTGCACATCCTGGTCACATAGTGCAACACATTTTATGTTGGGTGTTTTTGTTCTCAGTGCTGAGTTGCTTTCGCAGGTTCTGCTGCCAGTTGGTTTGTCAGTACTGTCCTCTAACTTACACTGAAATACTGAGATGTGTACTACAGTTAGTAATTGCTGAGGTGCAGTTAAGATAATTGCCTCTTCTCTGAAGAATTAGCAGTTCCATGGAGTAATTCATATTAAATACCTGCAAGTGAGCTACTCAGGGTTGCATTTGTTAATTGATTTATTGAGTCGTTTCTACTAGAGACTAAACCATTCAGCTGCTAACTGAAAATAATGCTGAGTAATTCATTTGCTTAGGCTTTGGTTTCACCAAATCAGAGTACACTCCAAGATACCCTGCTGGACCCACAGCATCCATTTCTTTTTCTCCTTGTCCATCCCAGGCTCTCCACTTCACTCTCCAATGGCAGAAGGCATCATCCTGAATCTGCCCAGATAATAAGCTGGTTTAACAGAACCAGAACAAGTTCAGATCCTGTTGTTGTGTCTCATGTGCATCATGGCAGAGCTGTGCATACAGTCCTCACTGAAGCAAGACAGCTCAAGTGGAGTTTGGTATTATCCCTGAGCTCAGATCCCCCTCTGGCTGCTCAGCAGCATCTTGGGAGTGAGCTCTGGGATGCCAGCGTGCTTGGGATCATAGTGATTTGTCCACAGGAAAAGAAAAACCAAAGCCTCATCTGTTTCCCTGACTGGTTAAACAGTGATACCACATGACCATGGATTATTGAGAATCATAGAATCACAGAATGGTAGGGGTTGGAAGGGACCTCTGGAGATCATTGAGTCAAAACCCTGCCAGAGCAGGGTCACCCAGGGCAGACCTCACAGAACAGATCCAGGTGGGTCTTGAAAGTCTCCAGAGAAGGAGAATCCACAACCTCTCTGGGCAGCCCCTGCCAGGCTCCATCACTCACAGAGGAGAAGTTTCTCCTCATGTTGAGATGGAACTTCCCATGTGTCACCTTGTGACCATCACCTCTTGTCCTGTCACAGGGCACCACTGACCAGAGCCATCATCCTTGTAGCCTCTGTTGGAGTCTCTGTGGTATTTCCCTGTCCATCTTGAACTGGGGAGCCCAGAACTGGACACAAGACTCCAGATGTGGTCTCACCAGGGCAGAGTAGAGAGGGAGGAGAACCTCCCTCAACCTGCTGGACACACTCTTCTTTACACACTCCAGGAGCCCATTGGCCTTCCTGACCACAAGGGCCCGTTGCTGTCCAGTGGACAACTTATTGTCCACCAGGATGCCAAGATCCCTTTCCATGGAGCTGTTTTCCAACAGGTCTACCCCTAACCTGTACCAGTGCATGGTGGTGTTCCTCCCCAAGTGTAGGACTCTACACTTACCCTTGTTGAACTTCACTAAGTTTACTTTTGCCCTGCTCTCCAGCCTGTCCAGATCTCACTGAACAGCAGCACAGCCTCTGGTGTGTCACCCACTCTTCCCAGTTCAGTATCATAAGGGAGATACTAAATGGGAGAACCTTGTGTCCACGAGGCTTTGGACCATGTCAAGTGGATTGTGGAACCACAGCTGAGAAAGGAGTGGAAATGCCTGGGCTGGTTTAACTCTCATTGAAGTTGATCTACAAGTCCCCAGAAGATTGGAAGACCCTTCACACATGTTGGGGAAGTCCTAAGGCTCTTAAGAACTTAATGAAGAACATGAATGAATGACCATGGGATCTACCTCACACAGGGGCAGAAGGGCACAGAGTTTATTTAAGGAATTAATGAAAATAATGACGTTTAACCAAGGAAAAGCAGAGTGGGTGAAGCAAAGCAGATGCAAGAGCCATCTTGAACAAAGCAAAACAGAGAGCTTTTGACACTGGGCTGGCTGTACTCTCTGCCTAATCTTTGGTAAACCAATGTACTACACGTTAAATATTAAAGGCAGGAACTTATAAACATCCTGAAAGATGGAACTGCAAGTATCAGAATCACAAAAAGACATTACAGGAAAAATAGGTTGCTGGAGGAGGGGGGGGGATTTTACTTCTTTTTTTATTTATTTTTTAAATAGAAACCCCTAATTAGTGCATGAAAGGACTGAGATAGCTACAGCCTGTCTGAATTTCATTCAAACCTCCGATGCATTGTCTCGGGGAGCCATACTTGAAAAATTAATTCAAACTGACTTGGCTATAGCCAGAGTCACATGGGCTGTGAATGAATGGAGACCCACAAAGTGCAATAATAAACCATTATCTCTTGTAATGAGGCTCATTTCTATACAAATGAACCTTGCTTTGTGTGGAACATGGGGCCCGTTCTGCCTTGGCTTTGTGAGGCAGGAGTATCTGTGGAGAAGCCACGGAGAGGAGCAATGAAATACACCCTGAGATGGGATAACTGGGTGAGGTGGCTTTGTTCTCCATCGCCAGTGTCTGTGGAACAGAGGCTGCTTTCTGGAAGTGCCACAGCTTTGAACAGCTGGCGTGTTCACATGTGTGCTCAGGAACTCCTGCTGTCTGCAACGCTCACGACTCCCCTCACCAGTCTTATGATACCTCGTGCTTTTTTTTTTCTTCAAGCCCCAGCTACTGGATTCATGTAGTTCCCATCAAAATATCACAAGTAAATTTCTAACCTTCCCGTTTGCTGAAAAAGCATGAAATATTGAGCACACCCTCAAGTGCACATCGGCACATGCACAATGGATAAATGTTAATTATTTTCTGCTGGTTTTGCTGCGCTAGTCGATTCTTTCCTGCTACTTCCACAGCATGTGGATCACTATTTTTGGATGCTCAAGGCAGTCGTGGTCGTTTTTCATTCACCTTTAATTGTTACTCTCCTGGTAAAAAAAAGATTCAGTAACCCAATAACAGGATAGAAATTGTCCCAGCTGACCCAGTGCACGCGGTGAATAGTAATTAACAGTCAATTGTCACAACAAGTCTCTGGTTACACTGGAGAATTAAAATTATTTACCTGCACATACAGCATCCCTATGAATAATGAACCCATTTGCAGGACTGGGCATCAGCTCATGAATGAAACTACGAACGAAAAAGCACCAAGTAATGCAACAAAATTAATCATTGTGAGCTGTTTTCATACATGCATAAACTCAAAGCTCAGAGGGGACCATCGCTCAAGCCAAGTGGTAGAATGAGTCAAAGTAAGGTTGTCACAAGTTTCCTGCTTAAGCTGGAATGAGAAAGGTTGTAAAAAAGCAGTGTACTCCTTTGGACTCTCTGTTGCCATTTCTGAAGTTGGTGTGTGCAATTACAGCAAACTTCTGAGCTTAAATTAAGTAGTTTCGAATCTCCTTTTCAGAATGCAAACATGGCATCAAAATGAATATTTCCCATCATATTTTATTGTGAAGAATGTCAGCCAAAAGCTTCAGCCATGTGTAAATAAAAAATCAGACTGGTTTGTCGAGTATCAGAACTGCTTTAATGCCTTCTGGGGTTTTTTTGAGCATATCAGAGCAACTCGAGCTATGAAATGATATGTGTAGGATTCCTTGCTAGGAGCAGATCAGAAAAATGTCTGATAAAAGTAGAAACATATTTAGTGTGAAGAGTTACTGCAGGTTTAAAAGCCTCCCTAGAGATGGCACCAACAACTGAGGAAGAGCCTTGTTTGCTCCATCCAAACCACAGCAAGTCCAGAGCTTGAAAGTGAAGGGAAAAGCCCATGTCATATATGTGAGGAGACAGGTTTGGGGCATTTCTTCCATTGCTAGTGGGATGTCTTTGTTGGTGCAGAGTTATCATTTTGGCTTCACCCTGACACCAAACTCTGCCATGGAAATAGCCAAGCAGCTCACTGCAGTCTGGGCATCCACAGGGAGATGACACAAGGTGTTCACTCCCACCATAGCCAGACAAGGCAAATAAGGCCACCCCAGGCAGGATCAAACAATGCTCAGTCTGTCCCTTCTTCAAACAAAAGCAGTGCTTCCCCCGTGCCCCTACAAAGCACTGGCACTTTGCACCCACCTACAGATTCATCAGTGCCCCCTCTGCACCCCTGCCCAGCACTTCCTGTGGCCCCTCTGCACACACACTCACACACAGGCACAGCTCGATGCCCACACAAATGTTGAGCCCTACCTTGGTTTTATTCAGCCCTTACACCAGCACCCTCCCAGTATAATGTTTGCTTTCTCATTATTCCCATTACCCCACTGGCTCACTAGGGCTCCAGCAGCCAAAAGGAGGAGTTGTCTTAGCAACAGGAGCTCTGGGATGGGAGCAATAGCAGGCTCCCTACAAAAAAGAGCTGAACATGCAGCTTCAGTCTGGTGATGTAACTGCAGAGTGAGGAAGGTGACGGGTACAACAGAGTCTTGTGGGACTTATCCACAGGAGAAAGCCATTCCTGATGTGCTAACAGCTCCCTGCAGGGCTACCTTCATCTTCACAGCTGCTCAGAAGTGCCCTGATAAAAAATTAGGATCATGCCTTTTAATTGCTACAGGCTACAGGAGTGAACCAGGGCAGCAGATGCACCCAGGTGCCAGGCTGGGCACTGGTCATAGAATCATCAAATGTTTAGGGCTGGAAGGGGCCTCCAAAGGGCATCTAGTGCAGCCCCCCTGCAGGGAGCAGGGACACCCTCAACTAGCCCAGGCTGCTCAGAACCTTGGCCAACCTCACCTGCAATAGCTCCAGGGATGGGGCCCCAATGGCAACCTCTGTATGCAGGACTGCAGGGCAGTGCTTGTGTGTGTACAGATGTTTGGTGCCACAGTGGAGTTACAACTCCTGAAAGAACAGGGATAACCTCATGCATGATATCCCAAACTTCAGCCATATTTCAGTCCCTCCTTCCCTCTGCTTTTCTGGGACCAGTGTGGTCCATAGCATGGCATGAAGTGGAAAAGCCAAGCCTAGAATGATGGATCTTAAGCCAATGAAGGAGATCATCTATGGCCTGATCAGTGCTTTATAGGGTGCCACCCGTGGTGCTACAGGTAGCATTGGCATTGGAATGGGCTGCCCGGGGAGGTGGTTGAGTCCCCATCCCTGGAAGTGTTTAAAAACCACGTAGATGTGGTGCTGGGGGACATGGTTTAGGGACCCTGGCAGTGCAGGGTTAGTGGTTGGACTTGATGATCTTAAAGGTCTCTTCCAACCAAATGATTCTATGAAGGTCCTGTGCCCAGGGTTGTTTCATCTTATCCAGCCCATCATCACACACAGGAACTTGGTGTCAGCCCCATGACTTCACAGGGACCTGCACCTAGCACAGCTCAGATGACTGGACTTTCTCTTGGGAACCCCAGGAAGCTCCAGCTGAGCCACAGAAGGCATCTGACAGCTGGAGGAGTCTGATTCTGCCACTACTCTTTGCCATGTCCTAATGGCTGTACCCCACAGAGGAAAGGTGACTCTTTCAGCCCAGTGATGCTCTACCCTCCTCATTCTTTTCCATCCAGCAGCAGGGAGACACTGGAGTTCTGGCTCTTCCATCCAGCTGTTGGCTTTCAGCTGCATCTCCTTCACTGTTCTGTGTGCTGTCTGACATTCCCAAAGAGTTTTTCACTCAAGGATGGGGTTATTTTAGGATTTTCCTTTTCCTGGGCATGGTCAGCTCATTCGAGTTAAGCAGGATCACCCAAGGCCATGCTGTGGGAAGCTCTAATTTGAAAAGGGGGATAGATGACAGGGATAACCAGTGGCTAATGAGGCATTATATGAGCATGTCATTTTCCTGGAGAAAGAAGCAGAACACATACGGTAATTAATCGACTAGGGGTACTGAGAAGTTAATATGTGGAATTACAGCATCTGCTGTGGCAGGTATGTCATGACAGAGAGTGATGCTGCTTCTCAAAGTCCCAGGCCTCTGGTCAGGGAGGAGAGGAACAGATTTGAGGAGTGGATGGGACATGGAGGGTCAGTGTCAGAACAAACAAACCACTGTTTCTAAAAATCGTCCCTAAAATAAGTTGTCCAATGCTAGACAATTACTCAAGGCTCTGCAGTTTTTCTTGCCATAATGCCATTTTCAAACAAAAGGCATTAAAAACTGTATTTTGTGAGAACGTGGCAGCTCAAAACAATCCTTGAACAGCATGATCAGGTAGAGAAGAGATGCTGCAGATGCTCGGGGTAACTGCTGCAGGCGTTCAGTATGCATTGCTGTATCTGAGACTGCATTTTCAAGATTGCCTTATTCAGAGACAATACACAAGACAATAACAAGAGCTAAATTAGGATAAATTACATCTAGAAGCACAGTGTTTACAAGGACTGGTAATTCACCCACAGCATCAAATGACTTTTATGGCAAGAATCTGCTTTTAGTGGGCTCAGCTGTTGTGAATGAATGAACCCCTGAACGAATGCAGATTTGATTTACCCAGGTAGTGTTTAGTTACCCCTAAGGATGGGAGATAGATGGGTGGAAGGATAGATGGATGGATGGATGGATGGATGGATGGATGGATGGATGGATGGATGGATGGAATGATGGACAGGTGGATGGACAGATGCATATATAGGCTGACAAATACCCAATATAATACCTGTCTTTCTTTTAAACAATGATATTTATGGAGGAAATGTATAAAAGTGTATTTAGCAGTTTCATTAGTTAAATGGACTAATCACAAATGAGAAAAAATCACAGGTGAAGGTGTTCTGGAGTAAGCTGCTCTTAGAGAACACTTGCAAAAAGATGCAAACACAGCTTTCTTGTTTCATTCAATTTAAAACTTCCATTGGAGGCCCCAATGTGATTTGCTTGACACTCAGCAGAAAAATACAGTGACTGTGTTCCAACCAGGAACTGATTGGACCTTTCTGGATATTGCCAACACACACACAAAAAACCCCAAAACAAACAAAACCCAAAACAAACCAAACAAAAACACACACACAAAAAAAAAACACAAAAAAAAAACCAACAAAAAAAAACCAAAAAAAACCCAAACCAATGGGCTTCTCCCAGAGGAGCAGCAAGTTGCTCAGCAGATAAGAAGATAAATGTATAAAGAGAACATGCATCTCTTGCAGTCCTGAAATTGATTATCAGTTGGTGACACACATGAATCAGCAACATATGGAGCGGAGATACTTTGTCAGAATATGAGAAAATATCGAGGAAATAATTTGAATGTTTTAGAAACCCTGCAAAAAAAAAGTCCACATAAACAAGATGTTTTGATGGAAGCTGATACAGCGCTGGGATGACCCTTTCCAAGCAGATTTACAGAAAACAAACTTCTGAGCTGGGTTTAAGAAGATTTTGGGAAGATGGGTAGGGAGGTAGGAAGTAGAAAGATGAAGAATTGCTCCAACACTGTTGCCAAAGGACACTCTAGATTATGGGATGGACAGAAAATCCAGAGGCACTTGGACAGTGAAGACTGTATTCCTAACAAGGGGTTGAAAAACGTGTGAGATCAGCATATTGGACACTGGCTGTGGTCAGGCAATATGTTCATCCTGGTCCTCCTCTCCAGGCAGATATATAATTCCCTATTGTTACTCCTGCAGCTCCCGGAGTGGTGTCACCCCAAGATGCTCATTCAGAGCAGCTCCTACTCCTCATCAAAGGCCCTGCTATGAAATTGGATGGTACGTGCACCAGCCCGCCCACAGCAGGCTCCAAGCTCGGCTATGAGCTGGCAAACTGCCATGATGGGACAGCGTAGCAAGACCTTGCTCTAATTTTATCACATGGTTACACTAACTATGTAAAACAGCTATGGTTGGAAAGCATATGGTGCAGTATAAAAACCTCCACAGAAATGAATTACAGCAACTTCCCAGAGAAGATGCAGAAGAATTTCGAAAAACATTTCAACAGATTTGAAGATAAAATACCATATAAAATTGCTTATTGGCTGGTGTAGCATGATTTCAGAGCAGCTCCTTTTAATTTTATACATGCTCATATGCATATGCATCCCACGGACTGATGTCGACTGAGAGACCCTCGACTGTGTCCAGTTATGGGCACCCCAGTTCAGGAAAGACAGAGATTTACTGGAGAGAGTCTGGCGCAGGGCACCAAGATGCTGAAGGGAGTGGAGATCTCCCTGCTGAGGAGAGGCTGAGAGAGCTGGGGCTCTTTAGCCTGGAGAAGAGGAGACTGAGGGGGGAGCTCAGCAGTGTCTGTCAAGATGTTCAGGGCAGTGTAGGGAGGATGGAGCCAGACTCTGCTCAGTGCCATCCAGTGACAGGACAAGAGGCAATGGGAGTCAGTTGGAGCACAAGAGGTTGAGGGGAAACACAAGGAAAAACTTGTTCCCAGTGAGGGTGCCAGAGGCTGGCAGGGGCTGCCCAGGGAGGTTGTGGAGTCTCCTGCTCTGGAGACATTCCAGCCCCCCCTGGATCTGTTCCTGGGTGACTTGGTCTAGGTGCCCCTGCTCTGGCAGGGGGGTTGGACTAGATGATCTTCTAGCTCCCTTCCAACCCCTGACACTGTGTGATTCTGTGTGATTCTGTGAATGAATTCCTCTGTTGTGGTGACAATGTGCTGCATATCTTAATGAAAGCACCACAGTTGGACCTCGGATTGTGTAATGTGATCTCATTATTGATTTTTCCTGTAATGGGATGCTAAATAACTTTGCCTATGTACATCAGATCAATGAGGAAGGTGTGCGGTGCACGGGGGTATCAATGTTCAGCATCAGGATTACATTATGAGCCTCGTTCATTTAAGCAGTGAGATGATCAATAGCAGCTAGCTTCAATCAAAAACACATCAATTAATAATTGCTTTTCAGCTTCTGTCCTTTTTGTCATTTCAGCTATTTGGCAGATGAACTTTATACCCCTCCCAGCTATCAAGCTGTGGCTGATTGCCCAGGCAAGTGGATCAGATAGATAGATAAACTAGATTAGACTCTACAGTTATATACAAACTGCAAGTTCTTTGTCTAGGCCACTAATAGCAAGTTAATAAAAAGTGAAAGAATTGTCAGCACTTGCTTATTGATACTCCCAGATGAAAAATACATGACTAGTTTAAAAAGCCATATTAAGATTGTTAAAGACATAACAATCACTCAGGGCAAATTTGGCTTCATTGGGCTTTGCATCAGGCTTTTATGAAGAAATAAGTTGAAATGCAAAACAGCAAACAAGGACATAAAAGAGAAATGTTAGAAACCCAAGAAATGTGCATCTGAAGTGCTGAAGTCTGTGTGAGAAAGATAAAGTCTTTTTAAAGTGAAATTTACCCAATGACAAGAACAGCTCTGCCCCCTCACACTGGGATGTCTTTGATTTCAGAGGACTAAGAAGGTCTGAAGCCAAACAGTCCAGAGACAATGGCCCACCCCTCATCATTTTAAACCACGTGCACTTGCACTCAGATACAAAATCCACATCCACAGTGTCATGGTTGCTTCCCCACACTGCAGGTAAGTCCTGGGAATGGCAGCTCATGGCTCGTGTGACTGACCAGAGAGCTGGGAAATCTCAACCCTGCCACTGCCCATCCACAGCAGACCCAGAGAAATCTGCCTGAGAAATTGTGTGACTAAGTCTGGATGAAGAATGGGCTTGTGAGTGTAGGAACCTGTTCATAGAAAATTCACAACAAGGAAGAAAGGCCTGAATTAATTATTTCTTGCAGATGATTCACTTGCCTCTAATTATAGTTGAGCTCCTAAACACAAATGTCAATTAAAATGTTATAGTTCTTCTGCAGCTGCCATTCATGTGCTGGTGAAGAGATCAAGGCTGGAGCTATTAAAAGCCTTGGGAATGAAACAAGGTGAAAAAGAGCCCTTGGTGGACTAAAATTGTCAAAGAAGGAGTTTTGCCTTGAGCGCTTTAAGCCCACAAAGTTATCATCTGTATTCAAAACCTGACTTCTGCTGCATTCCCAGCAGGTACTCAAGGGCTTTTTAGGGATAGTTTCTAATTTCTCTGAAAAAGCTGTGGTGCACTCAGACCCCCTGCCACCTTGAAGTGGAGTGAGGAAACAGGACAGGCCACCTCTGCTGCTGGCTTACCCACAAGAGGGAAAGGGAGAGAGAGTGGAAAAATGCTTAGTATGATGAGCAGGTCCATAGCTTAAAGTGCACATAAACAGCAGGAGCAGCAGCCTGATGTCACCTCATGCATCACATAGGATGAAGGCACACACATTTTCTGGGTGTTCCCTGTGCTACAATGAAGGTAGGACAAAAAGAAGGGAGGTATCAGAGAGAAAAACATGACAGCAAGAAACTGCATTGCCTTTCAAGTGTATTTATAAGATTTATAGCCACCTGCCTCAACAAGGACAGAGTTGTCCTCAGCAGCAGGCTTCTGTGACCATAACAGGTCCTTGTGTTTCCCCTCAACCTCTTGTGCTCCAACTGACTCCCATTGCCTCTTGTCCTGTCCCTGGATGACACTGAGCAGAGTCTGGCTCCATCCTCCCTACACTGCCCTGAACATCTTGACAGACACTGCTGAGCTCCCCCCTCAGTCTCCTCTTCTCTAGGCTAAAGAGCCCCAGCTCTCTCAGCCTCTCCTCAGCAGGGAGATCTCCACTCCCTTCAGCATCTTGGTGCCCTGTGCTGGACTCTCTCCAGTAAACCTCTGTCCCCATCCCTGGAGGTGTGTAGGAGTCACATAGATGTAGTGCTGAGGGACCTGGTCTAGTCAAGATCTTCTCAGTGGTAGGATAATTACAGGACTAGATGATTTACAAGGTCTTTTCCAATCTAAGCAATTCTGTGATTCTTTGTCAGTTATTGTGCCATATGAGGCACAGCCCAAAGCGACATCTCTGCTTGTTCCATTATGGAAACTTTCCCTTGGCTGAACGTGCCCAAATAACTGGGGTTAGACACCAACACCTCAGTGAAGACTCTTAGAGCAAATGAATAATCTCAATATGAATAATCTGCTGCCTCCCATTCACTCTCAGTAACATCTCAGCTGTTAACTCTGCAGCCTGTGAGCATTTGGAGTTTACAGTTATTTTATTTTCCCAGGACAGATGGCAGACAGCACTGTAGTAGAGGGGCAGATGGCTGTGCACCTATGAGCAAAACAACAACAACAAAAAATCCCCAAACCTGCACGGTTAAGATGAAAAGTAAGTGAGGGGGTTCTGCTCCCACTCACAGACATGGCATAAACCCAGCCACATCCACATGACTGATCTCATTTCACACACACAGGTGAGAGCAGGATGTGGCCATTAGGCTTTAATAAAGCATCAGATGCAGAAAGAAACATCAACTTTGTGGCTTAAGTTGCAATATGAGGATAAGAAAGTCGTGGCACAGGGTGAGAACAGTGTGCCAATTCATTGGCACAGGACAGCTCTAGGTGATCTCCCTCCTTGCCCATCATAGTCATCCAGGTTGGAAAAGACCTTTAAGATCATAGAGTCCAACCATTAACCCTACTCAACATATCCACTGCTAAGCCTTGTCCCTAAGCACTGCATCTACATGACCTTTAAACTTGTCCAGGGATCAATCACTTCCCCGGGCAGCCTGTTCCAGGGCTTGACAACCCTTTTGGTGAAAAAAATTCTTCCTAATGTTCAACCTAAACCTGCTCTGGTTCAAACTGAGACCATTTCATCTTCTCTTCCCACTTGTTACTGGGGAAAAATCATGGGAAAGCAGCACAAGTCCTGCCCAGGGTTGAACTAACAATCTGGAGATAACACTCCTGGGGGAGTCCCAAGAGAGGGACTGCACATGGCAGAGGGCACAGTGGCAGCTCGTGCTCTCTGTAAGGTCTTACTACATTGAACTGGCAGGATTTGTTGCCAAAAAAAACATAGATCACTTCTTTGCACCACCTTTTGCACAATGGAGCATCCTCAGGCTTGGCATGTTGACCCTCGTGTTTTCACACAACCACACGTTGGAGAGCAGTCTGCAAGTTAAAGATTAAAGGGGAGCAACCCAGGAACAGTCAGTGAGGAAAGATAACTGCTCCCTGTTGCACTAAAATAAAGACCAATGCAATTATCCAGTTAAATATTGTCAGATTCCACCGATTATCTAGTGAAAACAAATAGCCCAAATTTAAGGCTTATTGCTGGCTGCAAGATGGGCTCAGCCAATCCAAAAGGTGAAGCCTGAGGGAAGCAGGATCCTGAGAAGCTCAAGCAGAGCTTTTTACAATGAAGTCTGTCAAGAGAGGAAAAAGGCACATGAGAAGGCAGAGCTGCCTAAGTTACACATTCCATGTCCCACAGAAATAAGTGGCCACAAATCTCTGTAGTTTAATTAGAAATCTTGTTCTTCCAAGAAACATTAAATTCCAATATTTGAAACCTCTTAAACAGAGATCAAGAAGAAGGTCAGACCCATGGGAGAGATGTCCCTGTTGGTCTCCAACAAATTAAACATCAGAGCTATCAAGCTCATGTTAGGCTACCCATGTGTTGAGGCATCATGGGTTATTTTTTCCAAACAATTCCTTTTTATCCACCCTGAATTTTTGTTTGCCCCCTTGGCTTTCATTTTATAATTAGTCTCTCTGGACAGAAAGTGAATCTTTCATTGACTTGCACACAAGGAAGTAATTGTTAGCTAACCTCATTCTTCTGGGAGGTTTTAATGCCAGTGCTACATCCTGCACTCAGCAAAATTCCCATTAATCCTTTTAAGGGATGCTGCCTCAGTTTTGCTGCCATCATCCAGGCACAGGGTAGGAAAATCCCTGTCTGTAAAACAGCTGCCAAGTTTGACAGCTCTTGGCAGGAGCTGCTGAATGGCAAAGGCCAGAGGTGCTCTCCATCACTGGTGTACACCCAAAGGAGCACTAGTGCAACTCATGTCACAGATATCACTGTTCTACGTTGGTGGTGGTATCTGAAAGCAAAGACTGATGAGAAACTCACTGTGTAGATTCTTTTGTTTTCCATCTTTTTAGATAAGAGACTCATAAAAATAGACTAACAGCCTGGAATCCCTTAGTTTGAAACATGAGCTGAAATAACAGCTCTTAAATGATTCAGAACCAACAGTAAGTTTGCATCAGTGCCTCATCAGCGTGAGAGGAGGGACCCAGAGGCTTCCCATCAGCAGCACTAAAGCCCAGTTGGAGGCAATTGATACTGGGGCCAATGCTGTTTAGTATCTTCCTCAATAACCTGGCACCCCCAGCAAGCCTGCAGATGTTACAAGCTGGGAGGAGAGGCAGATGCCACCACCAGATGGCTGTTGGCCATTCAGAGGGACCTGGACAGGCTGCAGAATCAGGCAGAGAGGAATCTCATGAAGGAATCTCAAGAGGAAATACAAAATCCTGCACCTGGGAAGGAATAATCCCAGTTGAAAAGCATTTCTGCAGAGAAGGACCATGGTGGATCTCAATTTGATCATGAGTTGGCAATGATCACAGCATAGAAGGCAAACTGTTTGCCTTTCAGGCTGCACTAGGCAGAGCATTGCCAGCAGATATGGGGCAATGATCCTTTCCTTCTACTTAGCATTGGGAAGGCCACATCTGGATGCTGAGTCCAGTTCTGGACTCTTCAGAACAAGAAAAGTATGGACTTAATGGAATGAGTCCAGCAAAGAGCCATTGAGATGATTGACTGGATCAGCTTTCCTGTGAGGAGAAGCTCCAAGAGTCAGGACTGTTCAGCCTGCAAGATAAGGCTGGGAGGGATCTTACAAATCAGTACAAATATCATAGGAGGGTGTAGAGGGTGCCCAGGGACAGCACTAGAGGCAAAGGCACAAGCTGAATTGTGTGAAATCCCATCTGAACCCAAAGAAACAACTTTTTACTGTGAAGGAGATCAAACCCACATTGCCCAGAGAGATTGTGAAGTCTCCCAGCTTGTAGATATTCAAAACCTGAGTGGATGTAGTCCTGGGTAACCTGCTTAGGTGAGCCTAACTGAGCAGGGGTTTGGACTCCCTGAGCTCCAGATATACCTTCAGCCTGAAAGATGCTGTGATTCATTTGGGCTTCCTGTGATAGATTCGGCCACTAAGGATCCTGAGCTCCTCCTGTCTTGTGCAAGAAAAAAATCTGATAATCCAGATTTAGAAGAAACACCGTTGAATTATGGCAGAGACTGTTAGAAATAATAGCTTAACTGATTCCATTAGGAAATTTGTTATTTTGGGAACGGAGTACGGAACATCATAAAATAAGAAAACGTTTGATCATCAAAGAGCTCTTAGAAAGAATGTGAACTTGCTTGCACTGAGCAAAACTCATTTTTAGCCTGGTTTCATGAAGAACAAAGACTCGTGGGATCACACTGCACAGTCTGCCCAACCGTCTGGCAGCCCCTCTGCAGAAGTGACCTCCAGTCACGTTGGGAAGAGGGGAGAGGTCTCAGAGGCAGGAGGTGTCATGAAAACCTGCAGCACTGTGGTTTGTGTCTTCTCCATGGGAAAGGCAGGGACAGCTCAAGCCTGATGTGCTCAGAGCAGCCAATAGGTTGGTCAGCATCGATTCAGACTGGCCACAGCTCATGGCAGCAGCTCACAAAGAAGCAGGGATGTGATTTTGGGTGGTAGAGGGGTTTTTTTTTTAGGATGAGCCCAAGAGAAGAAGCAGGAGCTGAGGGTCCTGTGGGAGATTCATGGGTTGTGACAAGGAGCTGGAAAACAGATGTACATCATGAATGTTCTTCAGCTGCCCGTTTCGTGTGACCTGTTTGTCACTCAGGATGCCCCCGGTCCCAGCAGAGGCAAATCAGTGCTGCAGCAGTGCCCACATCCAGACACCCACCATGCTCTGCAGGAAAAGATAACCACTGCTTCCAGAAGCAGCTCGAGGCCTCAGCAGAGGTGCCAACTGCTGCAGCATGCTGGGCATGTCTGGCTTCGCCCTGCCAGCAGTGGGACAGGAGCCAGCTGGGGTTCATGGAGGGAAGGGAGGAGGTGACCAAGCTCCAGATTCTCCTGGCTCCAGAGTGGATCCAAGCTCCCCTTTCCACAAAGACTCATTTGCATCAGCCTTTCCATGCTGATAGAGGTAGAGGTAGAGGGCAGAGGATTGGATTACATAAAGGGAAGTCATGATTGACTAATCTGATAGCTTTTTATGATGATCTAAGTAGATGGATGGATGAGGGGAGGGTAGTGGATGTGATATTCCTTGACTTCAACAAGGCTTTTGATACTGTCTCCCATGGGATCCTCACAGCCAAGCTTGAGAAGTGTGGGTTTAGTCATGGTGTAATAAGGTGGATTGGGAAGTGGTTGAAGAACAGATCTCAGAGAGTTGTGGTCAGTGGAGCAGAGTCTGGCTGGAGGCCTGTGACTAGTGGAGTCCCCCAAGGGTCAGTACTGGGTCCAGTATTATTCAATATATTCATCAATGACCTGGATGAGGGGGTAGAGAGCACCCTCAGCAAGTTTGCTGATGACACCAAACTGGGAGGAGTGGCTGACACAGCAGCAGGCTGTGCTGCCATCCAGAGAGACCTGGACAGGCTGGAGAGCTGGGCAGGGAGAAATTTAATGCAATTTAATAAGAGCAAGTGTAAGGTGCTGCATCTGGGGCACAACAACTCCATGGATCAGTACAGGCTGGGGGCTGATGTACTAGAGAGCAGCTCTGGAGAAAGAGACCTGGGGGTCCTGGTGGACAGGGGGATGACCATGAGTCAACAATGTGCCCTTGTGGCCAAGCAGGCCAATGGATCCTGGGATGCATTAGGAGAAGTGTGGCCAGCAGGGCAAGGGAGGTTCTCCTCCCCCTCTACTCTGCACTGGTGAGACCCCACCTCGAGTACTGTGTCCAGTGCTGGGCACCCCAGTTCAGAAAAGACAGAGATTTACTGGAGAGAGTCCAGTGCAGGGCACCAAGATGCTGCAGGGAGTGGAGATCTCCCTGCTGAGGAGAGGCTGAGAGAGCTGGGGCTCTTTAGCCTGGAGAAGAGGAGACTGAGGGGGGAGCTCAGCAGTGTCTGTCAAGATGTTCAGGGCAGTGTAGGGAGGATGGAGCCAGACTCTGCTCAGTGTCATCCAGTGACAGGACAAGAGGCAATGGGAGTCAGTTGGACCACTAAAGTCTATGCTCAGGTGCTTTTTCATGTGTAATGATCACAGAGGAAAACATTTCACCTCCATCATTTTGTCCCACCTGCCTTCCTTAGGAGGGGTCGACCACCCTCTTCTCAGCTGAGCTGCAATGCCCTGGCTCTGAAGAGCTCGTGCTCTCACCTTGCAAACACAGAAGAGCACCAGCTCCCAGGCAGGTGTCTGCAGGAGCTTTAATTTTTGAACTCCTTCTGTCTCCACTTCCTATTTCCACCAGTGTTTTTAAAAACTGGGCTGTTCAAAATTTCAGGTTGGGGGGGAAAAAAAACCCTCTGAGTGTGATTGAAGCAGAAATATTTACATAGGACTGGATAGGATGCAATTTCAATCAATCAGTAAATGTCTTGTGGGTGAATCTTTATTTAAAATGATTGTGTATATGAGAATCAGGAATAGTTTGATGCTAAAACAAGTCTCTACAGCTTTTTGGTTTTGTCTTCTTTGAAAGAGAAGACCAAGAGATAAAACTTTTTTTTCATTGGGAATCAAGCCAGCTTGAAATTTTGGCCATGATTTAATTTCTCTTTGCATTAAAAAAATTACCAATTCTGGCTCAGGAACCTTTTACCTCCTTACTGAAAAATATATGTTATGCAATAGTAATAATTTGTTATAAGGTTTAGTTACTTATTTGCATAGAAAATGGAAGGCAGAGCAGAAAATGCATAATGCAAATGGTGTTTATGATGTGAATGAATCAATAGATTGCTAATATCTGTAATTTTAGTACTACTGTATAGATAGATTTTAAACTTGGATTGAATTTAGGACTTTCTTATATCCTGCATTCTATCAATTTTAAAACCAGCACATATTTGGATTAGCAGTGTGAATAAACTAAAGGATGACAAAGTAATCAAATCAGATGGCTTTCACTGACCAATTAAAAATGTAATGAATAATTTTTTTTTCCATGCCCTTTCTTGTAGGAGGAAAAAAAAAGTTTACCAAATTATTGTGAAATCAGAAAAAAGATTAAAGGCTTTAAGGGAGTGGGGGGAGGGAGTGATAACCAGACACACAAAGAAATAAGTACATGTACAGTTTGGAAAAGGACTGATAAAATAAATATCAATTTATTATGAAATAGGCTGGAAAGGGAGGGTGGAAAAAAAAAAAAGATAAAAAGAAACCCCCACAAGTTTAAAAACTAAAACTTCCAATAATAATAATAAAATTTAAAATAAAAATAAAAGAGAAACAAAACAAACCTGGATTTTTTTTTTAATATTAAAAATACCCTCTATACCAAAATTTTGGTAATTTTAAATTTTTTTTTAAAATGAAGCTCACATAATAAAAAGTAGGAGATGGGATGTGGGGGAAGGATGATGCTGAGAAAAGTTATTTTTATCCAATAGGAAAAGTTTACAGCCAGATGTTTGTTTGAAGAACAGAATATGGACCTGAGCCACTTTGATCTCAGTGGGATGCTGGAAACTCATCAGTATACTTATCCCTTATTATTAAATCCATCATTAATATAATTATTACAGCTCTCAGCTCTAGAGAGGGGTTAGAAGAGTCCAAGCTCAGTTCCCACACCTGCAGTGAGTGAAGTTGCTGGTGATGGGGACCCAACAATGCACGTTGGGTTCACTTCAGCACAGCTTCAGCCTGGTCCTTTGGGCTGAATCTCCACCAACTTAAAATGTGCTCCCCAAATGTGCTCCCAAGATGCTTCTGACTTAATGCCATCCCAAAGGACTCGAGTTCCCAGGCTCCTGGAGCATCCCCACGGTGCCTCTCCGAGGAAGGTAAATTCAGTGATGGAAGTTTTGCTTGAAAAAGCTCATTTCTGAATTAGAAATCTACCATTCTAGTAAAGGAGCACAGAATACCAGGAGCTTCAGAGGGGTTCCAAACGTTTGCTGGTCTCAGCAGGCAATTTTAGCATCCACACAGTTCATTCTCTTCTTTCTCTTGTCAATCTGAAGAGCCAGCTGGGAAGCTGGGAACTGCCCTTCAGTGAAGGGTCAGGGAACAAACCAGGAATTTTGACAGGCAGAAGCTGAGGAAGAAACTCCTTCCACAGCTCAGGATGCAGCAGAGCAGAGCTTTTTGCTCAGCAGATTCAAGGGAAAATGTGGAAAGGAGGTGCTGTCAAAGGATTCACCTCCAAAAAGCTAGAAATGTCCAGACATCCCTCTAGCTGTATGGGATCCCTTTCTAGGCACAATGGGAATCCAGTGGGAACAGCTCTTCCCCTTCCCCACATATGGAAAAATAATTAAAATTTAAAATAAATTCAACACAACAACCAACCAACAACAACAAAAGAGGCAAAACTAACCAACCACAATCGACTTGAGGTGGGGTTGGGAGGAAGAACACGTGCAAGAGCTAAGAACAGGAACAGCTGATGTGTGTGGAGGTCATTTAATGAGTGAAATGAACTGAGGTAGTGAACCAGGGCACCTATGGCCAGACCCTCCAGGTGGGCAAACTTCAGACATGGAATTTTCCACAGGCAGCAGACTCTTTGGAAGTGAACTGGAACAGAGTTGCACAGGATAAAGCCCTGCAGCTAATCCTGAATAGAAGTCAGAAGCCCCAGAGAGGGAAGAGAAACTGATGCAAAACCTCAGAACTGTGTGCAGAAAATAGTAAAATGCAAATTGTCCCAGTAAATAAAGGTGAGGACAGATTTAGGGGGGGAAAAAAAATCATGCAAAAGAGCAGACAGTCAACAGGAGGGAAAAGCAGCCAAGCAGGGAAGCTGAGAGGCTGCAAGAACTGCAGGGCATCAAATTAAAGTTTCACAGACTGCTTTGTCTGCAGAAAAAAAAAAGCATGAGTCCTAAGATGAATCTCAGGAGAGCCAAGCCAGCAGGGAGATGAGAGACACTGTTTGTGTGCTGCTGCCATGGTGTCAGCAAATGAACCCTGAATAATTAGAGCTACAGGTAGGGTTAGAGAAGCAACTGAGTACACTGGGACCATTTGCATTGCCACAGCAAGAAGGTGGCAGAGATCCTCACAGCTCCTTCACCTGCTCAGAGCAGATCCACAGCAGTGAGGGCATTAAATAGGTTTTCCCAAGACTAATAGGTCTAGTGGCTCGATGAACCTTCTCCAAGAAAACAAGTGTTGGGAGAGCAAAAGGGATGCCCAGGTGGAGATGTTTGAAGCATGGGTCCAACCCAGGAGCTTGTTCAGAGGCAGCTCCTCAGCACAAGGGACATGGAAAGTGCTTCCAAGGTGCCACCTCCATCCAGTCATGGAATGGTAGGGGTTGGAAAGGAGCTTTGGAGATCATGGAGTCCAACCCTCCCTGCCCTAGGAACAGCCAGGGCAGCCCACACAAGAACAAACCCAGGCTGGAGAAGGAATTCACCCAAAACCTGCCAAAAAGCTCATACCTCCTCTGCTTCTTGCCAAGGGGCCTTAGGTAGCTTTGCTGCTCTGGTCTACCCAACTGAACCAAGTGGCCACCTTACTGCACAGACTCCTCCTGACACCTCCAGATTTAGCTCAGATGTGAGGAGCTCAGGTGACACCTTTGGGGTGTAGCTGTTGTTGTTCTCAGTGAATTTTTAGTCCTTCAGTGAGAACATCCACGGCTGTAGTTTGCTTATTTTTCCACCTGCTGCTTGAGACCTCAAACAAGCACTGGGTATAGTTCTGTCTAAATGAATAAACCCCACACAGGGCTGCCCTTCCCTCAAGACCCTAGTGCCTGGTTTATGCTTCTAAAACACACAGGCTGATTTAGCAAATGATTAAACAGCAAAGTGTTAATGAATTTCTGGTCTAGTTAAGCCCCAAAACCTGGCCTTTCTGGTGTGGCCAAGCACAAAGTCCTCTCTGGTTTTCAGCATCAAGAAAAATGTTCATTGATTCAGATTTCCCCAGGGTCACCCACAGCCAGACTGGTCTCTGAATGGTCCTGGGTCTGTCATAAGGGTGGCACCAGGGTTCCTTTTGAGATCCAACCCCCTGCCAGCCCTTTTGTAGCACAGTGATGAGTTGTTCTCCCTGCAGAGTCACCAGAATGTAGGTTATAAACTCTATGCAAACATGTCCTCAAGCCTCCTACCCACCCAAAGCCTGCCCAGGTGGCTCCAGCTCTCAGCAACCTGCTTTAGTCAAAGGGAAGGAGACAACCACAGAGAACCAACTACTCCTCAGTGGTTTAAATTACCACCAATGCCATGCCCACTGGCTGATGCATACACAGCTCCATCCACGTGCACACCAGCTCCTTTGGAAGGGGATTTCCACGAGCACTCACCACCACATGCCTCCTTTTCAACGTCAGCATCAGTTGTATCAAGACAAATACGCAGAGCATCCTTCTCTTTCCCTGACTTGGCAGCAGCTGGGTGATCAGCAAAACACTTGTAGGGCACATGAGAAGAGCAGTGGTCTGGCTAACTGTCAGAGGCAGAGAAAGATAAACATGTAGACAGAAGCAGGAGAGCTTCCCTCTGTAGAAATAAAAAGGAGGGCTATGTAGTAAGAGCAAAGAGCAAGAATTCCTCTCTTTTTCTTTTCTCTCCCAGGAATTTCTTATCCTCAGGCTTCTTCTCAGAGTTTTGAGAGTCCTCAGAAGAAGGAAGCTGCTGGCAATGTGTTTGAGCAGAGACCATGCTTAGACACTGCTGGACTTTGCTACAGCTTCTGCCTCAGCTACAGCAGGTCCCTGTGTGCATGAGCTGCCACGAGCTGCAGCTTGGGGTCACCACCTTAGAGACCAGGGCAACCAGGAGGCACCAAAGNAGTCAGAAGCCCCAGAGAGGGAAGAGAAACTGATGCAAAACCTCAGAACTGTGTGCAGAAAATAGTAAAATGCAAATTGTCCCAGTAAATAAAGGTGAGGACAGATTTAGGGGGGGAAAAAAAATCATGCAAAAGAGCAGACAGTCAACAGGAGGGAAAAGCAGCCAAGCAGGGAAGCTGAGAGGCTGCAAGAACTGCAGGGCATCAAATTAAAGTTTCACAGACTGCTTTGTCTGCAGAAAAAAAAAAGCATGAGTCCTAAGATGAATCTCAGGAGAGCCAAGCCAGCAGGGAGATGAGAGACACTGTTTGTGTGCTGCTGCCATGGTGTCAGCAAATGAACCCTGAATAATTAGAGCTACAGGTAGGGTTAGAGAAGCAACTGAGTACACTGGGACCATTTGCATTGCCACAGCAAGAAGGTGGCAGAGATCCTCACAGCTCCTTCACCTGCTCAGAGCAGATCCACAGCAGTGAGGGCATTAAATAGGTTTTCCCAAGACTAATAGGTCTAGTGGCTCGATGAACCTTCTCCAAGAAAACAAGTGTTGGGAGAGCAAAAGGGATGCCCAGGTGGAGATGTTTGAAGCATGGGTCCAACCCAGGAGCTTGTTCAGAGGCAGCTCCTCAGCACAAGGGACATGGAAAGTGCTTCCAAGGTGCCACCTCCATCCAGTCATGGAATGGTAGGGGTTGGAAAGGAGCTTTGGAGATCATGGAGTCCAACCCTCCCTGCCCTAGGAACAGCCAGGGCAGCCCACACAAGAACAAACCCAGGCTGGAGAAGGAATTCACCCAAAACCTGCCAAAAAGCTCATACCTCCTCTGCTTCTTGCCAAGGGGCCTTAGGTAGCTTTGCTGCTCTGGTCTACCCAACTGAACCAAGTGGCCACCTTACTGCACAGACTCCTCCTGACACCTCCAGATTTAGCTCAGATGTGAGGAGCTCAGGTGACACCTTTGGGGTGTAGCTGTTGTTGTTCTCAGTGAATTTTTAGTCCTTCAGTGAGAACATCCACGGCTGTAGTTTGCTTATTTTTCCACCTGCTGCTTGAGACCTCAAACAAGCACTGGGTATAGTTCTGTCTAAATGAATAAACCCCACACAGGGCTGCCCTTCCCTCAAGACCCTAGTGCCTGGTTTATGCTTCTAAAACACACAGGCTGATTTAGCAAATGATTAAACAGCAAAGTGTTAATGAATTTCTGGTCTAGTTAAGCCCCAAAACCTGGCCTTTCTGGTGTGGCCAAGCACAAAGTCCTCTCTGGTTTTCAGCATCAAGAAAAATGTTCATTGATTCAGATTTCCCCAGGGTCACCCACAGCCAGACTGGTCTCTGAATGGTCCTGGGTCTGTCATAAGGGTGGCACCAGGGTTCCTTTTGAGATCCAACCCCCTGCCAGCCCTTTTGTAGCACAGTGATGAGTTGTTCTCCCTGCAGAGTCACCAGAATGTAGGTTATAAACTCTATGCAAACATGTCCTCAAGCCTCCTACCCACCCAAAGCCTGCCCAGGTGGCTCCAGCTCTCAGCAACCTGCTTTAGTCAAAGGGAAGGAGACAACCACAGAGAACCAACTACTCCTCAGTGGTTTAAATTACCACCAATGCCATGCCCACTGGCTGATGCATACACAGCTCCATCCACGTGCACACCAGCTCCTTTGGAAGGGGATTTCCACGAGCACTCACCACCACATGCCTCCTTTTCAACGTCAGCATCAGTTGTATCAAGACAAATACGCAGAGCATCCTTCTCTTTCCCTGACTTGGCAGCAGCTGGGTGATCAGCAAAACACTTGTAGGGCACATGAGAAGAGCAGTGGTCTGGCTAACTGTCAGAGGCAGAGAAAGATAAACATGTAGACAGAAGCAGGAGAGCTTCCCTCTGTAGAAATAAAAAGGAGGGCTATGTAGTAAGAGCAAAGAGCAAGAATTCCTCTCTTTTTCTTTTCTCTCCCAGGAATTTCTTATCCTCAGGCTTCTTCTCAGAGTTTTGAGAGTCCTCAGAAGAAGGAAGCTGCTGGCAATGTGTTTGAGCAGAGACCATGCTTAGACACTGCTGGACTTTGCTACAGCTTCTGCCTCAGCTACAGCAGGTCCCTGTGTGCATGAGCTGCCACGAGCTGCAGCTTGGGGTCACCACCTTAGAGACCAGGGCAACCAGGAGGCACCAAAGTGGAGGTTTGGGCACTCATTCATAGCTTTTGGGACCAAAAGGACCACCCAGGTTAAACTTGCTCTGTATGCTTGGCTAGGGTTGAGCCTTTAGCTCAATGAGGCAGAATCCAGTGCAGGGCTGGAGAACAACACCAGATAGATGAAAAGGAGATGATGCTCAGTAGTGGAGATGATTGGGGCAATGCAGCATCTCCCAGACACACAGCCCTGATTGCCCTGTCTTGAGTGTAAGCAGAGCTGTTTGCCCACCAGTGCTGAGGTCATGGGCAGCAGCTCTCAGAAGCTATTGCAGAATTGTTTGGTGCAGAAGGGCACAAGGAGCACCCACTCACTCAGTCACCAGCTTCAGTTGGAAGGAGGCATCTAAAGACTTCTGTGGCTTTCCACCTGAGACCAGTGATTCCCTCTCTGTGAGCTCCTCTCATTTCAAGTTCCTTGACTGTTGCTTCTCACCTTCTCCAAAAGTCTGAAAGAGCTTTGCAGTGTTAGAAACTTTCTCCTATACAGGTGTCTCCTTGAAGAACACCCTAAGCTGCACCCCAGACTCCTCTCTAACAGACAAAGTGGGGAAAATAGCATTAACTTCCCATCCTACAAAGGCTTCCCATGCCTCTCTGTACCTGTTCAGCCTTTCTTCTTCACAGCCTGAAGAGCAGCACTGGTTCCTGTGTGATGCCATGTGTGTGGTTGTGATGGGACCCCAATTTAGACACAGCTTTGAGGTGTCTCTGCCTTGCCTTTTTCCCCCAAAAATGAGCTCCCCAAAGAAGATCAGTCAGTTCGAGAGACGGGGCTCATTTAGAACACGCATTAACTTCTACCCAGAAAGAGAAATCAAAGTGACAGAATAGAATTAGATCAGATGGGACAGACATGAAAAGGCTCATTAACAGCTCTCCCCCGCCTACACAGTCCTTGCAAGTGGGTCCTTGCTTCCAGCCTTGCTTTCAGTCAGTTCCTGAGTTGCAGCAGCCTCTGCCCAGTCCTGGAAAGTTTTGTTCCTGGAAGTTTTATCCCTAGGCAGCTTTGCTGCTATTTCTTTGGAGGCCCAGCTGTTTATCTCAACAGCCCAGCTCCCTGCTGACACTTCTTCTCTGCTCCTCCTCCTGCCTCCCAGTTCAGAAGCATCTTTCCCCAGGCAAACTCTGCTGCTCTAAGAACAGCAGTGATTTGCTCTCTCCCAGGGGGTCTACTTGACCATTTCACTAATCTTCCAGAGAAGCAAAACATAGAAGGAACAAGCCAGCCAAGCCAACACTATTGCTCCAAGAGGGAGTGCCACAGCCCACTGCTGCCCCTTTTTACCACTTGTCCATGCAAACACCATGGGGAGGGATTTCTTTTCCACTCTCCTCACACCAGCCACTGAAATCTGGTGAGATGCTCTTGTTTTCCCAGCTATCAGAGGAGACACATTTTTCCCAGCACACCTGCCCTTCTTCAGGGCACCTCTCTTGGGTGAATCACCCCCCCTCACCTTTCTCCACCATTTAGGAAAAGGACTGAACACAGAAGAGGGGTGACATATCCCACCTCACAGCAACCACAGTGCTGCCCAGGGAACTCAATGCAGATGTTTTCTGTCACAAGACAAGTATTTGTGAGCATCACAGCTTACCATGACACATCCCTCCCTCCCCTAGGTGTGACTGATGTTCTTTGTTTCTCATACAGCAAGCAGAAATATTTGTTTAAAATATCTGCTCAATGGAAAATTGATTTTTTTGTCAAAGCAGGAAATCTCCATGGCAAATTTTGTACTACAGTTTTCACACTTTTCACTGGAAACAAAACAGAGAATGGAATTCAAAATGTTTTGGAAATGAGATGTTATTCTTCTGACTAAACAGAGGTGCTGCTTTAACTGTCCCAATACCTGACACCCACCCTGCTGCTCTGTCCCCCCAGCCCATTTCTCAATGCATGGTTCTCCATCTCCAATGAGCATCTCCTCCTCAGAATCTTCACCAGAGAGACACATTGTTCAGACAGCAGCCCTAGGAAAATGTCTGTGCTCCTGCTTTCATGTGTACACAGAGCACAGCCCTGCAAAAAGCCTCCTCCCAGGATTCCTCATATCTTCCTCCAGGCATCCTTCTGCACTCCTACTGCATCTGGGCTAGTCAAGGACCTATTTCACGATATGAAAGAAGCAGGAAGGATGGAGCTATTGCAGGGGAGGTTGGCCAAGGCTCTGAGCAGCCTGGGCTAGTTGAGGGTGTCCCTGCTCCCTGCAAGGGGGCTGCACTAGATGCCCTTTGGAGGCCCCTTCCAACCCTAACCATTCGGAAGGTCTGGCACCAGCATGATGGGACCAGGTACATCAGGTAGAGCTGGACAGAGAGGAGACATCTCCCTTGACAGAGAAAGGACTAAAATGTCCAATTTAGTCCTAGGACTAAATGTCTCCTTTATTGGAAGAACAAGGAACAGAAAATCTTATTTGGACCTTCACAGCTTGAGACCTCTCACAGCCCAGGGTGTTTTTCAGCTGTTCAAGAGAGGGAAATATGAGGAAAACCTCTGGTCTGGTTTGGAGCAGGGAGCACAGAGCTGAAATAACCCAGCAAGGGGCTGGTACACACGTGGTATCCAAGGGTGGTATTGAAGGGTGGTATCAAAGGATGAATTTGGGGTTTCTGAATAGGTTTAGTCCTGTTCTGCAGTGTGCCTGATGTTGCTGCCTGTGGAGGGAGAGCAGAAGCAGCTGTTTGGGCTGCTGAGTGAACAGGCATGCATGCACCCACTCTCAGTTCTGCATTTGCAGTGAGAAGATATGATACAGTCCCTCCAGCCTCTGGCAATTTGCATCACTGGCCTAAATATTAAAACTCATTCAGTCCTTCCCCCTGCCCCCAGTTTTGGGCTTGGCCTCACAACAGACTACTAAAAATAAACCCAAACGAATGAAAAAACCCGGATGGTTTATCCCCCAGTGTCCAAACCTTTGAGTTGTGCTGGGAATAGTGATTTCAAACCTCACCGAGGCCAAAGGGTGAAAATGCACCCTGCAAACTACACTTCAGAGCAGGGCTCCAGGTGCTGGCACCTTGACAAGAACAAGACACCCACGATAAGACTCATGATTTCATCCTGGGAGGAGTCATTGCTGCCTCTCAGGAAGAGCTGGTTGCAGGTACCAAGCGTGCCTGGCTTCAGCAGGGGGCTCTCCCCCAGCTCCCCTCACCCTCCACACCTGCAGGACACCCCCCCGAATGCTCTCAGGAATCTCCTGCTGTCTCCAGCACCAAGGCAAAGAAGACACACGTCAGCCCTCCCTCATCTCCTCCCCCTTTCCCTGCAGACTGGGAGCCTTTTATCCACCCAGTTGCCTTCCCAGGAGATGAATATTTAAAAATCCTTCTTTTTACTATTTTACACAAACTATATAAAATGTTAAGTATGTGTCAAAGTGTCCTTTTGATGTGTTGGTTTTTTTTTCTCTCTCTCTCTTCTACATACCAGGGCTTCCTTGGTCTAGAGCTCAACGCTTGATGCAGGAGAGTCCCTTTGTGCATCACGTTGCTGGGGACTCCCACAGAGGCATCCCTGGGCTGGCCAAGCCTGGTCCAGCCAGGTCCTCCACTCCACCAAATCCAGCTTGTCTGGAGCTGCTTCCTTCCTCACACATCCCTATTGATTTATTTATTAGGCTGGGACACTGCCTTCGAGGCACTGCACGTGCCCAGCTCTGCTGCTGGGAGGAGAGGGTTGCTGCTTATCCCTGTGTATAGCCTAGCTCCTGAAGCCAAACCCTGTAAGCAATGGTAATAAATGCCATAACTCAGGGTATTTCTGAGAAACCAAGGCTCCAAACCAAGATCTAGCTCCTAGAAGGGAGTCCTAGCAGGTGGTACACAGGAAGACCTAAAGTCCAATGCACGTTGCACTGTGCAAATCTACGTTGGCAGGACAGATTGATTTCTTCCTGGCCCAGCTGACTCAGTGGGAACCACTGCTCTGGAGCTGGAGATTTGTTAACACACTTAGTTTATTCTTCCTCAGTCGTGCAACTTCAGGCCCTGTTCTTATTCATTCAAAACAAAACAAAAACAAAAACAGAACAATCCAACTAACCTCAGCACAGGCAAACCTAAAGAGAAGTTGACAGAGTGCAGCAAAAAGAAGAGATCCTCAGAGGTCTTCTGTGTTTCTGGTTTGTTCTCATGAACACCCACTGCTCCCACCCCCTCTTTGCAGGGAGACTTCTCCTTCCTCCTGACTCCTCCTGCAGATTTCCAACTCCCACCTCCACGTGCACTCTGATGTTCCTGTCCTCTCCATCTCTCAGCCTCTCCTCCTCAGCTTCAACTTTTCCCTGCTTTCTCTGTGGGGTTGGATCCCCTCAGTAACCAAGTGTCTGGATCTCCAGAGGTGGAGAGGTTTTTTCACTCTTTCTGCTGCCATTTCATCTTTCTCTTCAGCCCCTGCAGGCTCTAACAGCTGACCAACATGCATGGTGTTTCCTCTAGCACCTGCCCAGGTTGCTGCCACTCCTGTGCCCTCCTTGATCTGCTTCCTCAGTTCCAACCTGTCCTTACCTTCTGGCCAAGCCTCCAGGTCTTTCTCCTGCTGCTACTTTACTTTTGGTTCTCTGGGATGTTCTTGATGCTTTTCCAAACCCAGCTGTAGGTTGTGACATCGAGTGTTAGACAAGGATGAGAGTCAGGTCAGCAATAAGTACACAATGCTGGCAGCACTGACCTGGAGAAGAACCTCCAGACACTGGAGTCAGTCAAAGCAATAGTTCATGCTCTGAATTGCCTTCCAGACCTCACAAAGCACAGTGGGACTCAGACACCCACCTCACTTGGAGCCAGGGGGACACATCCCACTCGTGGTGCTGAGGTCTCTGTCCAAATGCATGATGACCCCAGGTGAACAGTGACACCATGAGTGGTGCTAGTGGGCACCCCTTAGTTTCTGTGCACAGACGTCAACCACTCTTCTGTCTAGGACTGTCAGAAACATTGTTTTTCAGCTAATTAAAATGGTAGCAGCTGTTAATCATCTGAAGATCTGTCAGCTCTGCTGAAGGTAGGTGGTGGCTATTTATTTTCAGTATAATTGTCTTAAAAAAACTGCAGTCATCCAAAAAAAAAAAAAAAAAGAAAAAAGGAAAGCTGGCCCTTTAAAGATTCCAAATATATTTTTTTTTCCTACAAAATGTTTGTTGATGGCACTCGAAGCTCAACATGACCTGGCAACAGAAATCAACCACATCTTGGGCTGCATCCCCATTTGCATGGGCAGCAGGATGAGAGGGGGATCCTGCCACTCTGCTCCCAAGTGCTCTGGGGAGACCCCTCTGCAGAGCTGGGTCCAGCTCTGGATCCTCAGCACAGCAGAGCCAGGGAGCTGCTGGAACAGGACCAGAGGAGCCCCAGCAATGCTGGGAGGACTGGAACCCTCTGCTGGGTCAGGCTGGGAGAGCTGGGGGTGTTCAGCCAGAAGAGAAAGCTCCAGGGACATCTTCCAACAGCCTTCCAGTACCTGGAGGGGGGTATCCAAGGAATCTGGAGGAAGACAGAGGGATGTAATGACAGGACAAGGGTTGATGGGTTTAAAATGAAAGGAGATTTAGATGAATATGAAGAAGTTCTTTGCTGTGAGGATGGTGAGACACTGGGTGGTTGCCCAGAGAAGCTGTGGATGCTCCATGCCTGGAAATGTTCAAGGCCAGTTTGGACAGGGTTGCTGGAGCAACCTGGGCTAGTAGGAGGGCAACTCTGCCCGTGGCAGGGAGGTTGGAGCTAGATGATCTTTGTAAGATCTCTTCCAACCCAGAGCATTGTATGGTTCTGTGACTGACTATTCCCTGGCTTCAGCTCCTCAGATCAAAGCCTCCAGCTCATGCTGGAAGGATGGTATTTCCAAAGAACCTCCCCCAGAAGAGACCTGCTCACCCAGCAAACAGGCACAGGCACTTCTTGGCTTCACCACAACATCATTAAAGGCTGAAAATAGCAAAGCCCAAACCTTTGCTATCCAGCCATTTATTTTATTAATTTATTTTTTTTAATTTTAACTTCTTTATTCATTTGACCACTAAAAAATTCATTACATCTAAAGTTTAATGAGAAATTAAATGGATGGATTGGCTGCTAAACAGCCTGTGTGCGGGTGTGAGCACTGCCAGAGGGGCTGTGGGCTAATGAAATGTTTAATGCTGAGGACTGCAGCAAGCTTGGGCGCAACAGATGCCGGGTTTGGTATATAAATAAATGCAATGATATGATCTCATGTTCTCTTGACACTTTTCTGAAGCCCTCCTCCTCTTGCAAAAAAAGCTTCAAAACTTCCCAGGAACTTCCTGAGTTGAAGGCTGAGCTCATACAACACTCTCTCCTCATCCTCCACAACCTGCATAAGGCAGGGCTGGGTTTTCTCTCAAGTGCAGGCAGATTCTCATAATCAAACTCAGCTGATCTCTTGAGAGCTGCTGAGAAAAAGCTGACCAATGAAATCCACACATGGATGCCTCTGACAGTGCTCTCTGCAACTCTTTTGGGCATATCTGCACATGCTTGGGAACTTTGGGATCAGAGCTCTGAACCCTGATCACAAGAGACATCCTCTCCTGCATTTCCTGAATGCAAACAGCCTCAGGATCATGAAGATAACACAGGGAGCCATGAGTAATTCAGACCCAGGGATAGTCCAAGTGAAGAAGAAGCCTGAGGTCATTACCCTTGAACAGGTGTGTATTGAGCCATGGGCACCAGGCTGGGAACAGGAACCCCAGGAAGAGCTGCAGCATCAGCAGCTTGCACAGGGCATCTCAGCTGCACTGCAACTCACATTAGAGTTGAAAAGACAGGACGTGCCCTCAGATTGAGTCAAATCCAGGCCGTGGCAAAGGGAGTGGATCCTTGAAATCCCATCCCTGTCAGTGCATCCTTTCAAAATCTTCAGTGTCCTGGCTGGCTGTGTGCAGAACATAAATGTGTTCACCAGGAAAACTTAAGGGGAAATCATGCACCCCCAGTCTGCTGCCCTGATTTTTGCAGGAAACTACTTCTTCCCATGAGAGAGGAGCTAGCTGGACCCTGAGATGTGCCCATGCCCTGGAATGCCCCTCTGTGGACTACTCAGTTCAGCACTGAGTGACGTGGTGGGCTAGGGATGCTCAAAACATGACTTGAGACTGTCAGGAGTGGCTAGAGCTCCTTGCAGCTCCTTGTTAGGGGTGTTACACTGAGCTGCTGTTGTGTCCCTGGCCTCTGAACGTGTCTCTCCAGTTTGCACCAGTTGGGTGTAAAAGCAGAGCCAGGCTCCAAGGAGTTTGTCACATTGGATTTGACAGCTTGTAAGCAGTGTGACTGGGGATCAGGGTTGTGATTGAGGCCAAGAGTGAGTCAGCCATGAAACCATTCACCTTGTGCCTGTCCTGCACAGCAGCCATGGAGGGGTTAGTGCCTGCAAGAAAGAGCAGGGATTTCCTGCTGTTTTCAGAAGGGAGGCTACCTTTGGGAGCAACAGGGGTGCTTGGATCTTTTCTATTACCACTCCTTAATCTTCGTGTAAAATTGGCTAGTGGGCTTGAAGCCAAAGGCAAATCCCCAGATTCCCAACGGCATCCTTTAAATTAGAATAAAACCAGTGGAGTTTGTCACTCAGAGAAGGAAACGTTGCACTTGTGACTTTCATCGCTGCCTGATGATGTGTAAACCTGCTCTGCTTTGGTTGCAAGCTCCTAAGAGGAGCAGAGAACTGGAGCAGGAGCCCTGCCCACTCTCAGCCCAAAAGGTATTTGAGTCTTTCGTTATGAAATTTCCTCCCATTTGTTGGTTTGGAGGCAGAACCACACGTTGGTGACCAGCTGATCAAACGCCCCTGCTTCCCATCACCTCAGGCTCCCAAAATACATTTCCCCCTCAGAGGACCCTCTCTCTGGCAGAGAGCAGAAGATGGATGCCAGAGGATGGGGCTCGGGTTATTCCTTCACATCCCACAGCATTATCAGATGATTCCTTGGAGCCAGAATTGCACCACTTTGCTGAAATGATCAGAGAATTATCATATCACACTGCAAATAGATAAGCCTGCCTCCTAAGCCAGGTCTCAGGAGGTAAATGTGCACAAACAGCCTCACACAGCAGCAATATGCCTGGAGGGCTGGAAAGGAGACTGGCTGTTGGCCACACAACAGTTAATGTTTTCAACATTAACCTGGAGAAGAGATTAGCATCATCTCCACCAAGATATGTGGCCAGCACAAAGATCACAAGGGCCAGATGAACCCATCAGAGGACAGGTGAATCCCAAAGTGCGCTGGAAAAACGTGGTAAGAAACCCGTGAAAAAAGGCCAAATGTGAAATACACCCATCTAAGAATTCATCATTCAGCCTGGGAATACTGTGAGGGGGGAACATCGTTCTTGGGAAGCCACATGTTAGGAAGAATTTGGGGCAGGCAATCAGTTCAGAGTGATTTCCATGCATCAAGGCAAAGAGGCAAATAAATTATCAAGTAGAAGGGAAGAGTCTGTACCTCTGAGTTTAGCACTGGAGGCAGCACTGCTGGAACAGCATGTCCACACCAGAACAACACTGATAAACTGGAGAAGGTGCAGGAGGGACTCAGAACAGGTCGCAGACTCTCACTCTGCTCCATTTATCAGGGAGAAGGTCAAGAGTGACTCGATCATTGTCTGCAGTTACCTGCTCAGGGAGCAGAAATCCAATAGCCCAGAGCTCTTCAAACCAGCAAAGATCTAACAGGATACAAAGCGATGCCACGCTGGAGCTAGCAGAGGGCATGGGAGTCTTAACACTGAGATTTAGAACTAATTTACCAAGGATTGGGGAGGATTCCCCAGCACTACAGATTCTAAATTAAAGTGTTCTGAAGGGAGAAGCTGAGGATAATGAGTGGCTGTGCTGTTGGCTGGAAATCAGACCAGAGAGCTCATCAATGAGTGATGCTGCCACACGAGGGGACAAGCTGTGACCTGCTGAGGTGCCCACCTCTGCA
>VYZU01070776.1:8251-21232 GCA_013401355.1 Ceyx cyanopectus
CAACAACAACAAACCAATAAAATAAAAAAAAAAGAACCCTAACCACAAACCAGACAAGTTTAAAAGTTTTTTTAACCGGGCTGCAAAACTGTTACAAAGGTTCCCTACACCCTATTTTAAAAATCCTTTTTGAATTGCTACACTAGTATCAATGATAGCAAAACATTTTCCCCAAAAGCAAAAGAAATGTCACATTGGTGTCTAAAAGTCTAAGTAGTACAGAAGCAGTTAGGCTGTTACATACATTCAGGGGGGGAGAAGCAGAANGAACCCTAACCACAAACCAGACAAGTTTAAAAGTTTTTTTAACCGGGCTGCAAAACTGTTACAAAGGTTCCCTACACCCTATTTTAAAAATCCTTTTTGAATTGCTACACTAGTATCAATGATAGCAAAACATTTTCCCCAAAAGCAAAAGAAATGTCACATTGGTGTCTAAAAGTCTAAGTAGTACAGAAGCAGTTAGGCTGTTACATACATTCAGGGGGGGAGAAGCAGAAGCACTGCAGGTGACGTGACTGCTTTTCTAAGGGCAGCTGCTACATAGCAAGAGATTGTCTCTGTTAGAGTGGTACTTGCTCAGAGACAAACTTCACTGCCCTGTAACAAGGCTCTTTGTACTGGTTAGTCTTCTCCTGTCACATTGAAGCAAGAAGTTGACATTTGTGCATTGTAGTGTAGAGTTGTGACTGACTCAATGTGGCTGCTAAGATGCTTGATAGATTCTGGGTGTATCTCACAGCCAGGTACCATGATCTGTCTGTGAATTCTGCTTTGCCCTTACACTGGGGATTAGAGGCCAAGTATTCTCAGATGGCAGAAGGAACATAAGAGCTACTCTAAGCAGAGAGCAGGAAAAAGATGGATGAGCTGTTGAAGAATCTCCTGTATTTGAGCTTGGTGAATAGTTGGGTTGTTTATAGTTACACAGCTTTAAATTAGATTTTAAAATACACAGCTTTAAATTAGATTTTAAAATACTATGTATTGTAGAGTCATATTGTGAAGTCCAAGACCAGGTAGCAGTCTGCAGAAATTCCTAAATGCTGAACTAAATCTCTCATCCTGCAAGGTCACTATCAACAGAGAACAGAGCTGGAAAAATAGCAGATGATGAAAATACAGAATGAGTAAATAAATCAGTGGCTAAATATTGCTTACTAGGAAATTATATTTTTGTTTAGGTGATACTCTGCTATGTAAGCTATCTTTTCAGTAGGAAACAATGTCATGAATAATATTGCTCTAAACAATTAATAGGAAATAAAACACACAGGTTTGGCATAGTAGATAGAAATTAATTGCTATTTTTATTTTAAACTCTTCATTCACTTGGAACAGTGAAACTATACGAATACTTCCTCATACCGCATCCCTCTGAGTGCATATCTTTTCTGAAATGCATCTAAAAATATTTTCCCTTTTATCCTTTAGTCATCAGATGAAATGAATATCCCCTAATCACTTTCAGGTATAAAACTAAAATCAAAAGAGAAATGCAATTTCTACAGACCCAACAGCCCTTCTGAAATGCACTGTACTGACACACAGATTTCAAAAACACATTAGGAGATTTTTGAACTTTTGCTCTTTCAAATCAGTTGCAGTTAAGATATAGGTCATTTTGCAATAGGATTTCTCCCTATAAAGAGTTTGCATAAAGCATTAAGAATCTCTTTGAGGATAATTTCCTTCTTTTTCTGAATACGAGTTAAAGGACTGTTTTATAAAAACACAAAAGTCACAAAAAAGAAATTTTAAAGATCTAGTAGAAAGAGCTGTTCAATCCTGGATTCCAGAGTTACTCAAAATCTTCAGTCGATATTGTGGTCAATAATGTCTATCCAAAATCACACAAAAACACACAACTCCTGTGCTAACCAATTTACCATCTCATTTACAACAGGCTTTATAAGTTCATTTAGCAAGCAGTTAGAGGCAGAAAAATAGAAGAAAAATGACAGTAAATATATTTAAGACATGGAAAGAAACATTGAGATCTCATGCTTTATCTGCATGAGAACAAAGCTGATCCTCATGACCAGTTCCTACTTTTACAGACTGCTCCCCTGGTAAACAGCCAGTTTCATTTTTGTAAGATACTCTATTTGGCATTTTAAAAAAATTTGTAATTTATATTGTCAAATATACCTATATTGTAAGAAGAAAGTGCAGGGAAGACATGGGAACTTACTTGCCCTAAATCCATACGTTCTTTTTTTCATTTATGCTGCATATAAACAATCATTCAAAACACAGGAGCACACCAAGTAAGAAGAAGACACATGAAGAAGATAATGTGAAGAAGTAGTTATTCCTTTCTCTGAGCACCCTCTCTCTGTGTTCACCTTGAAATATTTTGTCAGAACACATATCCCCTACAAGTATGTCCCAAATGGAAGGAGAGCTCTGAAAAGAACTGAAAAATAAGTATTAAAGGAAATGCTTATGACAATATTTCTGTATAGACTTAGAACTACCATCTGCTCACAAAAAAAGTGAATATTCATAAGTGACTGTACCATCTCACTGACTGCACCAGGACTCTTGCCTGGATTGAATTACATCTGCAGACTATAAGCAAACAAGAAAAACAGTGTTGTAGAGAGATTAAAATCAACTTAAATCTATATTATTCATTGTTTGTGTTCAAAAGATAAACTGATTATTAAAATTGAATGTTTATACATTATTTCTTCCTGCATTGAGNGTTCCTTCAAAGATGTAGTAAACTTTTTTCGGTATACTTTATTTTCATTATTATATATGAGGAAAAACACAGTGTAGTTTTAGGGAGTTTTTCCTGCATTTTAAAACTGGCTGTCATATTATAATCACTATATTTCTCATAATGTTGAATATTACACACCACATAAGACTAACAGAAGCTTCTAGCCAGTACCCACAGCAATAAAAATTACTCTTAACCAATGCAAAATATATTTATTTTTTTTTAAATCACATTTTATAGAAAATTTAACTTTTGTCACTGGCAGGTTACTTGTCTAATTATCTTTTTTTCTCAGAAAACTCACCCTATCCATCCTTTCTCCAAGAAGGCAAATGAAAAACGTGTTCTCCCCTCTTTCTTCTCCACCCTTCCAATTAGGAAAAAAAAAAACCTCAACACACAAAACCACTTTTGAGAGCAGTTTCTTCTGCTTCAATGTGTGAGAACATATGCGGATCTTATCCTTTGCCTTGCTGCAGTTTTAATTTTATTTTAGCTGGTTTGGATCATTTTTATCTCCAGGCACTGCAAACATCTGTGGCTTAAAGCCAAGGGTGATCCTGCCCACAGAATTTCCTCCATTTCACAGTTAGCAGATCACCATTCACATTCCTGAGCCCCTTCCTTGTTTTTTCCTACTGTATTTTTAAAGTATGTGATTTCCAAATAAATCCAAATGACACTCTTCAAGTTTAATGTATTTTCATTTAAATAGATAGGTGGAGGAGGTATATAAACTAGCATTTTCCCCATCCATTTTATGTAAAGTCATATCTAAGATGATGCATGCACCACCAAAATAGCTGTTCATAATGAATCATTCATAGCAGTTCCCAACTTCTTGTAACCGATAAGGATTGAACCAGCATTGCTAAACCTTTGAAATTTGTTTTATTTTTTGTAAGAGAAGAGTATTTTGTAAGCACAAAACAATGTGGGAATGCAAAGTCAGAGGAAAAAAAAATCTAAATGATGCCTTTAAAATTTAGTTTGAAAATTACCTATGTTTTACTCAGATTTTACTACAGAAGTACCAAAAGCCTTGCTACACACAAAGTTGATGAAGAAAATGATACAAGGATCAAGACTTCTACAGCAACATTAAGGGATTAAAATGATACTCCAGATGGAAAATGACTGAAGCTTTTTGTAAATGTTAAAGCTTATTAAACACTGGCTGGTGATGAACTCTTTTAATAGTGTAGCTATGAGCAGGCACTCAACTACCTATGTGTACTCATGCAAAAAAAGTCCCTATTTATGTTCTTGGTGTTCAAACTGTTTATGATTATTTAAGGGGGATTTTCTGTTTCTGTCATATTTCTTTCACCTACAGATTTCAATTAAGTTATTGTTTCAGGTTTCCCCTCCTTTCTCCTTTATTTTTTTTCTTCTTACCAGTTCATACTTCATCAAAATTAATTCAAATTCTGTGAAGCAAGAAAGAAAATTCCCTGATACTTAATGCATGTCTTAACTATTTCAATCTCCTTCACTTTAGCCTTTGCAAGTCCCAATTTGCTATCCCTTAATTCTATTCTGAAATACTAAAACAGTTGGCTCTTTATTTAGATTGCATTGTGGTGATTTTCCTCTGTCTTTTCTTTCTTTCACAGTCACATCAGATGACACCTAACTGTTATATGAGCTTGTGAAGCTACACACACCTTTGTTCTGCAACCATCTCCTTGACTGCTCATTTACTGGGCTTTTCAACAACCACAATCTAGTTTTATCTGTTCACAAGAGGCCATCCCACTAACCTGCAAAATCCACCCACCAAACTCAAGTGTATCAAATCTCTCTTCAAAGTTCAGTGGTTCTCTGATGACTATTTCTCCACTTCTGATTATGATCAACTCAGATGCAACTTCTGACCCAGTCTCTCATGAACCAGTTATAGAACATAACAAGTTACCTTGTTACTAAAGTTCTTGCCATAAAATAAAGAATTTGCTACTAGCCTTGATCAGAAAGTGTATATAACTACTTGCTTTTACTAATTTCCAGGAATACTACTTCGTGGGATTTGAAAAAAAAAAGCTTATGAGAAAACCAAGATTCAGTACCACCCTTAATCCCACCACCTCACAAAGTATGTGCTTTGTTTTCATCTCCTCCATAAAGCACACTGACAAGTAAAATGCAAACCCTCTTCAGAGAAAAGGAAGGACAATAGTTTATTTGCTCAAAGTTATGTCTGTGCCCATTGGGCACAGATTTCATTTCCATTCCAGTGCAGTTTCTCAAGCAACACTGACAGAGACATTTACAGTGGTGAATCATGCTACTCCTGCAAGACACAGTGCCATTTCTCTGGGGACCTGTGGGACGTTTGAGAGAAGAATTCCTCAGTAGTATGGTCAGAAAAAAAAAAACCACAAATAAAAAAGAATAATAACAACAATTAAAAAAAACCCTACCACAACACAAAGAACAACTCAAAACAAAAACACAAAAAAAACCACAAAAAAAACCAAACAACAAAAAACCCAAACAAACAAAAACCAAACCACACACACACAAAAACAAAGCAGAACACATAACAAAAAAATAAACAAAACAAATCAAAACAAACAAAAATAAAAATGAGCCCCAGCTCATGAGAGTAGCCCGGCATCTCAGCCCAGACCGCGGGCAGCGTGGAAGCAGCGCCAGGACCAGTAAACTCCATGACCAGAGCGTTTATTTTCTTTCTCTTTTTGAAATGGACAGGGGGTTCCCTAAATCAGGGAAGCCCGGGGGAGGGAGGAGAGTTCCAGAAGGACTCAGCATCTCTCAAAAGAGAAGTCAAGAGGGCGACGAGGCTGGGGGTGGTGATGGGGCAGCCACGGCCAAGTTAAAGGCAAAGGAAGGCCACACTCCTGTCACCAGAGTGGACGTAGAAACACAGGCAGAGCCCCCACAGAAAGATGTGGGAGTGCAGATGAGAGGCTGCAGGGAATGCCACAGCCTGCTCCTGAACTTAGAAGGCAGCCCTCATTATGGCTGCGTGGGGTGCGAGCCAAACCTCTGCTTACATTTAAATTTTTTAAGAGGTCCTTAAAAACATGATAGCCTCTAAAATAGAGATGCAAAGTCACTGCAAATGACATTAAGAAAACGTTCACCAGAATTAGAATTAAAAGTTGTGATCTCTCCTATATTCCAACACAATGCAGATAAATCACTCTGAACAGAGCAATGGCATATTCAGTGTTCTTTCACTTTAAGAGGAAAAAAAAACCACCACCACAAACCCAAAACAAAAAAAAAACCTACAAAACCCAGTGTTCCACCACATTCTCTTGCACTATATTTAGTACCAGTTCAGTACTGGTACCAGGAACTGCCACTAAGTGATTTATGCCAATATAAACTAGAAGTGGCAATTTTCGTATCAGATGATTAAGTTTTGCAGAACAAGTGAATGATACGTAAAAATTCCATAGCAGCTAATCAAAACCAAAACTTGAGGAAGCAGCAAAAAGCTCATCATGAAGAAATATATTCCACCACAGGTGGCAGGAAATTGTAGCTACTGATAACAAGTGTTATGGGACTCAGGCAAAGAAATAAAATTAGCAAAAGCATGAAGGCAAAGTAGTGATAGCACCAAAAAAAAAAAAAAAAAAAAGCCTCACAGCACTCTCCAGAAATCTATCATGAGAATCAAATGAAAAGTAGTAAGTTATAAATTTGCATTTTCTGTAAGACCTTGCATTTAAAGATATTCTTAACTATTTTGTAAGTAGCTGGCTGCAGACCATGTGTTGCTTGCATACATAAAAGGCAAAGCATCGCTACACTCTGTGCTGAAGCACTGACACCTGCAAAGAGAGATTACTGAGAAATCTAAAATGAGACCTAAGAATAAGTCACTCAGTCCATCCAAATAGGCAGAGCCAATGACAAAGAAGTAAAAACAAACAAACAAAACAAACAAAAAAACCCCACCACCAAACCTGTCTCTTGGAATACTACAGAGACAAATAAGGAAGAAAGTTGAGGAGCCTTAAGTCAGGGCCAAGCCCGAGGCACAGTGTGACCAAGATGACTAGAGGAGGGTGGTAAGAGGGGTCTCATCTTGGATAAGTCACAAACTCCTCTCCATTTTCCTTAGCTTTTCTGAAAGACTGTTTGGCTTAGGAAAAGACATGTGAAGCGCAATGGATTACACGACTCTGAAAAGGCTGGAAAGTACCAAAACATTCATTCAAGGAAGGTATTTATGCTAGTGGCTTAGATGAATTCTCCAGAGGAAAAACTGATATGATTGCAAAAAAAGAAAAGGAACTAGAATTGTGTCTAAAAGGAGGTTAAGTCTAATCTCAGTGAGGAGCTACACATGCAGGTCAAACTGTAAAGGAGAGGAGAAGAACAGTGAGGAGACCTTCCAGCACCCAGGAAAGCAGTACAACAAATCGGTTGAAAAAAAGCAATCTACTCACTGCTGGATATATTCAGTTCATAGTTTCTTACTAAAAAAGGGAATATTAACACAGGAATCAGGATGAAATTGGAGGAATCAGCAAAGCAGGTTCAGTCGATGTCATGGGATGTTCACTTTTCCATGGGATCAAAAGACTTCAAGTATGCAAAAAGAAAATGCTTCTCTATGCCTTTAAGGGGGCAAATTTGTATGACTAGTATATAGCATGCTATACTTGTCAAGCACGATTTGGCACATAGTCTTTGAAATATAGTGAATAAAGACAAATGTTAACACATCTCCTTTGTGAGATTTACTTTCTGCATATTAGCATTTGAATTTACTCAGCACTCTGTGGTGTCACAGCAAGAAAACACACATTTGTGTACTTTGTATTAGGAGAAACCAGCAGAAAAGCATAAATCTGGTCTCAGAGAACTCTAGGAAGAGACAGAAGCCGGTAAAAATCCAGTAACATACCTACAAAACCTGTACCAAGGCTGCCAAGAAAAAATCCAAACCAACAAATAGCAGAGGTGAATCACACAGTTTTGGAGGGTGTCTGTTAATTGACTGCAAGTAATTTATTGGTATTATCGAGTTGTATCCAAGTGAACTTTGTTATTTGCAGCTACTCTACAGAGCATGTTACCTTCAGTAAGAGAGGGAATTTGTGTTAAACAGTACCTGTAAGAAGCTCCTGTTATGCCATGCACTGATAACCAGCAGAGAAATTCTGAACAAATGCTTTTTCTCAGTGACATTACTAAGCATTCACTATACAAAGGCCCCTCAGAACATAAAATTAACCATTTCATTTTGGTCTAATGCCAATCCTCAATGCAGCTATATAGAAGCTATAAAGAAGACCGAGAACATCAGAATTATCCTCAACATGCAAAACTAAAATATATTCTTTACAAAGCAATTATAAAAGAAATACTGCCAAAAATATTTTCAATTATTGCTATATACTTTTTATCTTTTTAATAATATACAACACTTCCAAAATACTACTAATGTGATTCAGAGAATCAACAGAATGGTAGGGATTGGAAGGGACCTCTAGAAATCATCTCGTGCAACCCTCCTGCTCCAGCAGGGTCACCCGGAGCAGGTTGCCCAGGGTCATTGTCCAGGCAGGTTGGGAATCTCCCCAGAGATTAAATGTGATTTAAAAAAAAAAAAAGAAAAAAGAGAAAAAAAGAGAAAAAAAGAGAAAAAAAGATAACTCATTTGTTTCATAATCTATACAAAATTCAATGGAAATGTAATTTCGCCGACATGCCAGGAACTATGCTGCCCAGCTCACACACACACGGAAGTCAAATAATTAGATAGGGCCAGACTATTCATAATCAGTCCCGTTTTCTCCAGCCACTTCAGCCTTTACTGAAGTCCACCTGATGATTCACTCTATTCAGTTAGTAACTTTATTCAAATCTTAAAACCACCTTTGTGGTTTTAGGCACTAAAGCATAAACATGCACTGCACTCTCATCAGACAAAAGAGACATGTGTAAAGGAACACCAACTACTTGCACTGATGGCTTTTGTGATTTTTCAACTGCTAGGTCACACCAAGACATGAGAAATATTTAAACTCCAGGGTAACAGTCAATAATAAATAAATAAATAAAAAACCTAAGCTGACATCATATATTAACTTCATCTTGAATACATTCAAATCCAATGAACTATTTGAATAGCAGACACCACACAGAACTCAGCAGGAATACATCTATTTTTTTCAGTTTCAAAACAACCAAAAAAAAATCCTTATCTTGGTTCCATTAAAATACTGTTAACTTCTTTGGCTTTTTTCCTTTCCCTATTGTATTTTAATATATTGCTCAGGAGAGTCATTATACTGTGATGTATAGACAACAAAATACAGGAAACCAGGTTTGCCCAGACATACTATGTAACTTCTTGGGGCCCTAGTTTCCATCCCCTATAAAATAGAGATAACAATTAATACTTTTTCTAATGCACTTCAAGATACACTGATGAGAACTCCTATGCAAGAGCTAGATATTGTCTACTGTTACCCTCTCACAGAGTACAGTTATGTTATAATATTACCCATACTGGCCTATTAAATGACATAAAATTTAAATTAAGTCGTAATTGTATTATCATAATATGTCACTAACTTCAGATAGTAGGATAAAATTGTTTAATTAAAGGACATTTGGTTTTAAAAGGGGGAAGGGTCCAGATATATTCACAGATGTTTATATTTTTAATTTAGTTGTGCATAAAAAAAAAAGATTACTGTATGGGTAATTGTACATAGAGATGTACTCCTGCACAACTTTTGTGAATGAGTAATATCATATTCACATCTAACAAGTGAAAGAAAATGGAACATATTCCTCTACCCCTTCAAAAATGGAGAACAGGACCAGGAAAGGCAACACAGAAAATCTATTGATGGGTGGGACTGTCTCTGACAGTAAACCTATAAAACAAATTTTGTCAACATATGTGCAATCGTTTGGGATGAGCTGAAGCATAATTTGTGCCCCATACAGCTGTGCTGATAGTTATAATGAAGTGAGACAAGTAACCTCACACTTGGCTATTACAGCTCCTTCCTCCTACATGGAGGGAAGAAATTAGGAAAGGAGAGTTTGCCAAAGGTCATCACAGCTCTCTGAAAAGCCAAAAGTTTCAGTGGCTTCACTAGCGCCCTGCATTTGGAGGGCAGACAGTGAAATGCTGGAGTAGCTGCAACTGGTGCTGAAGACTAAACCATTTCTTCAGCTTCTTCATTCCCAATTACAACCAACTTTTACATTTTTAGTATTACAGAAATAACACAACAGTATCTTCCTTACTAACTTAGATAAATTCCACTAAAAACATGAAGGATTTTACATGGTAATATCTTTAGAAGAGGGCAACAGTTACAGGTAACTTTGTGAAGAAATAATCCTGATGTGCTCCCGGCCACACCAGACAAAATCCCATGGTCAGAGTGGTGTTACCTTCTGTTCAGTGTTAACTAAAGTTCTATTAAGGTCTAACCAGAATGGTTGTCTTGGATTCACCAGTGGAAAGAAGCAACATCTTATGGAAATGCAATCCCAGTTCTGGTTTTGAGGCAAGTTAAAGGCCAGTGAAACTCAAGGATAGACACTTCACTTAACCCCTTTTATCTTCCTAGAACAGTATCTGAGAGGCTAAAACCAGATCATTCATTAGGAAAGTTTGTTTGGGGGATTTCAATTTCTTTATTTTTACAAGTATACTCAAGTGTGTGATTGTGCCTGGCAGCTTGCCTTCCACAACAGAAATTAAAGCTATTTTGTATTATCATAAGAAATAGAGAACATGTTATTTCAAGCTCTTACTTCTTTGCAAAAAAAAAAGTACAAAAAACTTGGGAAGGCTTTGTTTTTTCAACTTTTTTTCCCCTCTCCAATAGAGGAATGACTAAGAAAGATCCCTCTCTAGTAAGTCTGTCTTTGCTTTTCAGTATTAAGACATTTAAATATCTGACAAGTAGATTATAGACTAGTTGTTTTAAGAGTTTGTCTTTTTTTTAAAACAAAAAAAAAGCAAGCAGCTTGAATCTCTAGTATTTTGAAAAACAAACACAATATTTGGTCTGCAAAGCTTACAGCACCTATTAAAACCTTTATTAAGGCAACAGTGTCAAACTACTAGAGTCAAAGACTGATGTCAGTAAGATGTAATGCTCAACACACTGCAATAACTTGATGTTATAGTTGCCCACATAGTCATTAATGCCTGTATTTTTATTCTGCTCAATAATGAAAAAAATATAGGCACTAAATAGAACATTTTAATGTAAATCAGATTTTCTTTAGTTAAAAGACCCTAGCAAAAATTTATATGGAAGTGAGAACAATAGGTACACATATAATCCTAGTGGAAATCCATCTGAAATTTTTAGTGAGTAAAAAGAGCAAATCCTTGAATAATTTCTAACTACATAAACATTATCTAGTATTTAAAATATATTCAAGTTGTGCAAGTACCAGTTTGTATAGTATAATGCTTTTATAAACTTCAAAACATAACAGCTACTTTCATTTTTTTAACATACATTATAAAAGCATATAATTTAGAACAAGTTCATAAAGTCTTCTTGAAAGCAGCTATACAGAACTTAAAGTTATATGCTGTGGAAAGCTTCCTTAACTGCCCATAGGAAACTTGCAAAACCTTTTTATCAGTGCAGTTGTTATTTCTTTGAGTTTTTTTATCAAGCTTTAAGACTACTTACTACTACACACAAGAGGAGGTGTTCTATGAACAGAGCACCTAAAACAATAGGATACTCTTGTTATGTCTGTTTCCTATGTGTACTTGTTCGAAAAAAGAGCAATTGTGATTCTTTTTCTTTCCTAACCAATCTAACTACCATACTGGAAATGGATTTATTGCTGCCATAAAGCAAATTTTCTCAGGCATCTCCTTGTCATCATGAAAATCAACAGCAATCTTATATTTCACTGTACAAAATTATATTTAAGACTGAATACTAATTAATTTTTCTTTATTGGTTCTACTATTTCATAAGCCCAAGACTTAGTTTAGCAGGTAGGAAGTGCTATTTCCCTTTTTTCTGTAATAGTTTGAATATTAGACCTCATTTTCCCTTCTTAGTTAATGAATCTTTAGTAACAAGAAAGTCCTGGAGGATAGAAAAGAATCAAGAGTTCTGCTAAAGCTACATATTTGTAGAGGTGTCATCTGCAGTCTCCTCCTGCACTTACCTCTCAGTCTCTGCCCTGGGTTTCAGCACTGGCCCTTACATAACCCCTTACCTATGCAGTCAAAAACACACATTTGTCACATTCACTAATCCCACACTTCACACAATATAATGTAAAGGGAAAGCAGATTGATCTCTCAAACTAAGGGAAGCTCCTGTTAAATGATGTGAAACAATAAGTAGCATATTTAAATGGAACAGAGCTCTGATCCGAATTTCGTAATAAAAATAGAACTCTCCTATTTCCTAGATTGATGTCATTATGCCAAAAAAACCAAGATCTCACCTATCAATAACAGTTTAGTCCTCAGGAATTTTCAGTTTTCTGGGACTTCAATTAAGTTACAACAGTTGGTATTAGTTTTTTTTAGTTGTGGAGAAGAAAAGAAAGAATAACATACGGTGCTGTTGTCTTGTAAGAATGAATGAGTGCTTCATAAACAGGGTTCCAAGTCACATAACCAGCTGGGTCTTTCCGTGTTGGTTAATCAATCTTGATTTCAAAACTGGAAGAAAGAAAAGAGATAATTAGACTTGTCAAGCCCCAGAGAATTAAGCAAATTAATAGAATAAACAAGGATTGATATAAAGCATAACCCACAGGAGAAATGTATCCAAGAGCAAACATCTAGTGTCATAAATAGTTACAGACATTTTGCAGCAAAATAATGCAATTAAAAGTTTTAACTCTGTGACCAAAGATCCATATATATAGCACGGAACTACAAGCCTCAATCCCAACAATGTCTCACTCTTGTCCATTTATAAGCACCGCAGCCCCATGGCCTCTCATATGTGTAAATAAATGATCTTTTTAATGCACACAGTATCCTTTGGAGACTTTCAACTGTTTGTAATTTCCATCATCTTTAAAAATAGTTAACATCTTCAAGAAGTGTAAACTTTCAGCACTTCAATCTGCTCCAGAACAGCTACTCAAGTTTATTAATACTCCATACTAAAAGGACAAATACTGAACATAGAATAATAGAATCTTTAAGGTAGGAAAATATCTGCAAGATCATCAAATCCAGCCTTCTACCTGTTTTTTTTTAATACATGCACCTTTTGAACACCTCCAGGAATGGT
>VYZU01070777.1:0-46215 GCA_013401355.1 Ceyx cyanopectus
TGCTGTAAAACCAGTCCCACAGTATTTAGCACAAGTGTGCCATTTCCTTCTCTCAGGCCATGACATGAATGTGGTCTTTCATATGTTACAACTGGAAACATCTGGGAGTTTCAACAGGATGAATTTTTATGAAGTTACGTGTCCCTTGCAGGTGGCACTGCTGTAGTACAGGGAACCTAACTCTTTCTATTTCCCCTTGCTTCTTCTAACCCATGTGTGAAAGCCAGGTAAGATTGTTCCCTGACCATTAAGAAATATGCCTGATTAATGCATGTGCACATGCAGTGCTCTGCAGAGATGTGCCTGGTTCACATTAGTGCTGCTGTCAGTAATGAGCTTTCTGGAAGACAGGATACTCAGCCTTGCTCAGAAACACAGCACAGGCCATGCTTGGGGACGTCCCTGTGGTGTTCAGCCCTGAGGCAGGCATGAGTCCAACTTGCTTTCTGTCCTGACAGTTTTTTTCTGGAAGCTGGGCAAAGTGTCGTTCATCAGTGTGAATGTTTTGCTTGCTACTGCACTAGTTCTGGCAACTGGGATGACACCTAAATATGCTTGGTTCCATCATGTTGTGATGGAGGGCTGGTGTCTCCCCTCCTTGAGTGTCTGAAAGTGCCTGAGAAGCCCAGAAGCTGAGTTGAGCCCCTAAGCTGGGAGATGACAAGGAAAATATGATTCAGTCCTCATCTTTCTGTAGCTAATCAGTATTTGACAATGGGAACACAATTTATCTTGAATTGTGAATTCTTGCTGGACATTTTGTTGCCTTTCTGCCTTTTATTGTGGGAAGAAACATCTCCATTAAGTAGTTATGAGAGCTATCAGCTATGAGGAAATATTTGAGCCCAGTTATCAGGCCATGTAGACTACTTAACGCCCGAGTAACAATATAAATGTGGCAAACCAAGAGTTCCTGCAAAATAATGATAATAACAAAGGGATTTGCAGACAGACTGTTCCCAGCTAGTTTAAAGGCTGTGGCTCATCTTGTCTCCTCAGGGACAGCCATTAGATTCCTGCTGGGAACGATGGATGGTTCTAGTTCTGCTTTGGTCAGACTGAGAGATGAGCAAACAGCCAGAGTCAGTGATTCTTTTGGGTAGTTCGTCACCTATGGTTTGGTTTGGTACCACTGTCTCCAGCCTCTCTTGTTTTCTGTTTCTAAATCCCTTCACCTTCCCTGTCTCTGTAAGTATGACAAGAGGTGCTGTATTACAAATGATTCTGCCACAGTGGAAACATCTGTAGCCTGAATGTTCCTGACAAAATGTCACCTGGTGGAACAGCTCTTCACTTTATGAGAAATCTCTCTTTCAAGCCCTCAGAGAGGCTGGGAAGGGAGGATACACTGAGTTTGACACTATTTCTGCATTGTTTTTCAGAGATTTTGTGGCAGAATGTTGTGTCTGATTTTGTGGATTGTCAAAATGAAGCCAGATGGCAGTGGATTAAGTGTAATGCTGCTTTGTTGTTCTTGGGTTCACGACTGTGCTTCCCCTTGAGCAAGGGAGCCCTCCCCGCACAGCAACCCTAGCCCATCTGCCCCTGGCCACCGAGCACCCCTTCCCATGAGCTCCCAAAAATGCTGCCCTGAAGGGAGGGAGAGGGAAAGCTTTCTTTTGGTGAGGAAGGCTGATTGAAAACTGCTTACTTGACATATTTCATGCTGGGATTATTCACCAAGAGCCTGTTTTCTGTGCTCTCCATCTGATGAAATTCGGGTATTTTGCAACTGTAGTCATCAGTTTGCTTGCTGAAGTTGCTGGGTGAGCAGCTGAACCAGTGAAGCCTGGTTTCTTACAGATTTGTGTCTGGTAGCAGGATTTCCTGATGTTTAGAAAGGCGTGAGTTCAATTGAAGTGTTTCCCGTGAGGCATTGGAGTATTTAAAGCCTTTTGTTGATTCTTCAGTGTCTAATAAGGGAGGTATTTATCCCTCAACCTTCGTCTCTGTGTGAATGCTTAATGGGGTCTTTTTCCTCCACCACTCTGCCTTATTTTCTTTATACTTAGGGGTACGTCGTTGAGATTGTTATCCTTCATCAAAGTTAAGGTATTGAAAATATCCCCTGGCCTCTGAAGATGCAGAGGGAGGCAGGCAGGCAAGCAGGCACAGATGGAGAAAGGTGTGATTGACTCAGCTTTGTTTCCCTAGGAAATTGGGTTAAGGATAATTTATTAATTGGGGAGAAGGTGAATTTAAAGTTGTGGTGCTGATTATTTTATAGTTTTAAAATTAAAAGTAGACAGGGAAGACAAAGGAACATTCTTATCTATATCCTCTCCCTTTGGTGTGAACACCTTTGTTCTTTCCAGGGCAGCTTTTGATAGTTGAAGACTATCCTGTCACTCACCCAGAGCCTTGAAAGCCCTGGTCAAGTTTTGCTCCTTGTGTTCAACAGTTACAGATCAGTGCAATTCACCCCAGCTTATGACAATGACAGTGAAAGATGCTGCATGTTTTTCCTTTCAGACTTCAACCACATTTCAACCATAAGCTTGATATACTGTTTAATTTACCTCTCCATCACCTTTCTTTGCAATTTCAGTTTAAACCAGCACATTGTACTTGGAATCAAATTTGAAATTCTTCATGTCGATCAGCAAAGGTCTGCTTTGAGTTTGTCATCATGTCCTTGGGCCTGGAAAGCATTCTTAGAAAAAACCCTGCTGCCTTGATGGCAGAGGAGAAACCACCAGCCAAGTCAGTGTTGCTGCTTTATTGTGCCCTGTCCTGTTCTTCCCATTCCTATTTGAAAGCTAACTTCTCAGATGCTCAGAAATTGGTTTGAAAGTCAGCTGTACTTTGTAACTGTTCAGAGCTTTTCAGCCTTCTTCAGCAAGTCTTCATCCCCTCTGTTGAGAGTCAGCATGACTTCCATGGCATGCACAAAGCCCTGTACAGATCCCTGTAATGTTGAGTTGTTCTGCATTTCCTCTGCAAAGCCCATCTCCTGATCTCAGCTGCTTAGCTTGCAAACTCTTTGATGTACAAACTGTCTGCATGGCTTGCACAGTGTTTAGCAAAAGAAATCAGGGGAGGAGAGGGGCTCCAAGTGGGGTAATGGTTGCTTTTATGTTACATGTTGTTATAGTGTAGAACACAGAGAGCCTTAAGCTAGTCGCTGTCTCCAAAATGTGTTGTAATGGCAATTTTATAGTGACCAATTATTATCAAGATACTGGGGTTTCCTAATCTTCAGTTCAGTGACTTTAAAGTTTTACTGATTTTTCTGGAGATATTCTCGTTATGTAAAGGAAACTTTTCAAAGAATTTGACTCCTAGTACTCAGTTTGTAGCCTCTGCATTTCACCTTCTGCCTTGGTGGTCCAGTGGGGGTGGCCCCAACATCAATTTTGAGTGTACTTTCATCTTCCTTGTACTGCACTACACAGTCTGGAAGGTATAAATTAGGCATATTAAAGTATTCCATAGTCTATTTTAAGTAGAAAATTCACTAATTTTCTGTTAAGCTGAACTAAGTTTGGAAATGCTTTTGTTTTTGTTTATTCTCAGAAGTATTTTTCATTTATAGTGCGAGCTTCTCCCCCTCAAATTCTTCTCCTGTTTTTCTTTACTGTATCCTGTTGTAATATTCCCTTTGGAAGGTCTTTTACAAAGTATTTTTTTAATGGATTCTATAAACTTCCTTCCTGGCATTTGCATTCTCTCTTCAGATGTCAAAATCAAAGATAATGGTCCATTGCTGGTGTTTTGGGGAGGGAGGGGTAAGCAGGGACTTTGCAGTCTCCACACACTCGGCAAGTCAACATAGTTTATGTGTGGTGTGAGTGACTTAGTGTGTACCAACAGTAGTTCACTGTTAACCAGCACAAGAAGGAGACATTGAAATTCAAAGCAAGCATTTTGAAAATTGTCAGTATTTTCTGATGCATTTCCCCACATACAAAGCAAACAGATCTCCCAAGGAACTTTGTGAACATGGTGCAAATCTAAATACCAATGGTGATTTTGTCCACCGGGCATGAATATAGGCTTGTTCTGTCTGCAGCAGGGTTGTGCATCAGGATGCTCTGAACAACTGCTTCAGCCTCAAGCCTTTGACAAATAATAGCAACCTCATTCATATACACTTAGTAAGCACCTCATATAATGCAAGTTCTCAGCACCAGTTCCCAGGAAAAGCAGCAAGGGGAGTTTGGTAGCATGAAGTACGAGTACGTACACAACACTGAACCTGTGGAGACTTGGATTCAACTCCTGCCATAACATCATATACAGAAGTAGCTTGGTGGCTTAGCTGGATCTGGAGTGTCCTAACATATGTGTTCTACAAAGGCCTAAGACTACAGCAGTGAGTTGTTGCTCTGTCAATGTTGTCAACTGAGATTTGAGCAGCAAGATACAGTTGAAGTGCTTTTTAAAAAGAGCTTCTGCTTCATTTTTACATTTTTTGCAGTTAAAGATGTTCTACAGAGATTCTCCACCTATAATTATGCTAGAAAAAGCACATAAAATATCCACTGAAGGCATCACCAGGCACTGAAAGCTGAGTTTACAGTGTTGTGATGTCAAATAAGCCTTATCTCTACTTTGCTGAAGACCTTTCTGTGGTTTTACTGCAGGACATAATACACTGAAAAGAGAAGTGTCCTACAACACTATTCTGACATTATGGGATTTGTAAGTCAGCTAAATGGAATTCCTTATTTTTTTTTTTAAACTGTTTAAATGGAGTTGCCTCTTCTAAGGCAGTTCATGATACAGTACATAAAAAATAAATGTTTTCTCAGGGAGCCCTCATTTGAAATGATACAAATTCACATTGAAGACTGCAAAAAAAATTAATTAATTATCAACATAATAATAAATATTTCCATTAGAAGTGATTCAATGAAATGTATGCTTTGTGTATGCATGCCTTGTATATAATTTATGTAATATATATGCCTTGTATAGAATATATTATGCAGTTAAAGATACATTTGTTGTGGTTTTTAAAAGCATGCAAGATCTGAAATTCTGGGTGTAGAAAACAAGTGTAGTTTTCACATACAGATCCAGCAAAGCCAAAGGACTGTGTTTTGCTGCAGATTCATGAGTGCTGTGCACTCCAAGGGGAGAATTTCCTGATGTTTGGACATTTAAGGCTTCTTTCCCATGCTGGGAATGGGAGCTCTGTATTTTAGTAAAACATTCTCAATTAGAGTTTTCTCCTGGTGAAAATACTATCAGTCTTTCATCTCCATCTGAAAGCTTACCTGCTTCCACCAGACTTGTTTAATTGGTGTTGAAAACCCAACTCATCTATCAGAAGTTAAATTGTTCCTTGGATCCAAAAGTCACTGTGGGTTCTGGGAGACTGACAGGTGCACAAGCACAGTTACATGAGCTGCTGGAAATTTAAAATGTGTTTTCTGTGTTACAGAATGAGGACAGAAGCCCATGAAAGGCCAAGACTTGCACTACATGGAGAAGGTCAGCAAATCAGCTACCCTTCTATCTATCCACTGTTTTCAGCTCTTTGACTTTGTAAGTAGAACACTTTACCTTAAAGTTGGGCTCAGTCTTTTGGACTTTAGGTTACATCTCTGAGTTAATGTTGTCGCTTATGGCCATCTCCTGTCTTACAAAGCATTGCTAAGGGAGGTCATCTGAGTGTGTGTAAACATGTTATACTCTTTATCCATCTGTAAATATACTCTTTATCCATCTGTGTGTTCTTAGAACCTTTGTTCTGATGTGATCTATGCTCTATGCATTTTACTCTCCTTTGGACAAATGAATTATCAATGTAAGTAATTGTCATGTACAAGGAGTTGTGCTTATGCTGATGATGTGATGAGCCCTGGAAGGGGCTGCCCAAAGAGGTTGTGGAGTTTCCTTCTCTAGAGACTTTCAAAACCAGCCTGGATCTGTTTCTGTGTGCCTGCCCCAGGTGATCCTGCTCTGGCAGGGGGGTTGGACTTGATCTCCAAAGGTCCCTTCCAATCCCTACCATTCTATGAGTCTATGCTCAGCTCACATAGTCAAGAGATGTTATTAGCAAGATGTGCACTATTTTCTGAGATTGCTGGGTCAGCAACCCTCTGTGTCTCAATCTCCAAGCAATAACACGTTCAGACTGAATATCCTGGGCTGTTCAGGAACTGATGTATTGAAAACATCTCACCTCTTCAAAGTGACCCCTTCCTGCATGCACTGTCCCACCAACTGACAGCTTTTATGTTTTTTCTGTGTGGATGTACTAGCATTTACAGTGAGTGTGACCAAAGGAACACTTGCATACCTGCAAGCACATAATTCTTCAAGTTTTAGAAATTTGTCTGATAAAAGATAGAACCTTTCCACACAAGAAGACCCTTTCCTCTCTTGGTTAAGAGCAGCAGGCCCATAGCATCCTGGCTTTGGTACATCTTTGCAAGTTCTGATGGTATGCATAGAAGTAACATGCTTCATAAAATAGGCCCTGATTTTCTTTAGATTGAACAGTGCTTAATCACTTTAAGGGACAATCCTGTGACAGTGGGGCTGAGTGAAAACTGCTTCCCCAAAGAATTTTTTCCTCTTTTGAAAAGGCAGGTACCTGTGAGCTGACCAAGGCACAACTAAGTTGGCCATGGGAACTGGCACAGATCCTGCTTGTTCCCACAAAGGAATGTCAGAGCTTCATAGTTGGTGAAGAAAGCATCTAAGTGTGGGTAACTGTCTGCCACATGCAGATGTGAGTGAGTTTCTGCCTCCTCTGTGAAACACATTTGTGTCCCTTCTGAGAGTTTCCACGTTCAGCTCAGGCCAGAGCTGACCATGAAGTATTGCAGCGAGTCCTCGATCATTTGTGCCTTTGTGACCTAAGTGGAGTACTTGCACTGATATGAAAAATTTCATTTGCTGAGTTATATTGCAAAGCCACCTGCAAAAACAGGACATTCCAATACAGCAAGAACGATGCTGAATGCCATTATTTAGTGCTGCAGATACAATACCCCAGCCAGCCTGTGTCAGCATCCCACAGATCAGCACTAAATATCTCTGTTGGTTTTAGACTGACTACATACCACAGGACAAAACCGTGCACTGGTTTGTAATATGTGCAGTACTAAATGACAGATTGAATAGGTGTGTTGAGGGATAAAAAAAATCTTAGCTGTTAGGAACTGCCACAACTGTATTTAAAGCAACAACATGCTGAAGGGGGTTAAGAAAGTAAATGTGGCTCAAATTCGCCATGTCAATAACAAACTAAATTGGTGTGGTAGAGGTTCCAAAGAGAAATGCATTTGGAAATGCTTATATGATGGGAATCTGGATAATAAGTAAGAGGAACTGTAATTTCTCAATAATCAAGATAAATTCAACTTAGTTGTCTGATCACATTTCCGTGCCAGAGGGACCAGTATGTCAGAATATTGTATAAGTTGTTTAAGCAGTGTAAGGGAGATAAAAGAAATTGTGTGAGAAGAGTGACTGTGTGTGATCCAGTGACTTTTATCCACCTAACTTAGAACTAGGAAGTGCAGGATCTTAAGAAATGCAGTGCAGTGTGCTGATTACCAAGGCCCAGAAGCTGACAGGGTGCAGAGGTGAAGGTATAAGCCACTGAACTGAATCTGGAAACAGGAGGAGCTACTACTGCATGTGGGAAGAGAACCATGTAATTATTGAGAAATTTATTTTGGATACTTGCTGAAGATGTAATTTATCTACCTGTGAAACATCACTAGAGTAGCATTAAATACTGGATGACAGTTCTATGAAACAAATGCTGTCAAACCTTGCATGCAAGAATTCTGCATTCAGACAGCCTGATAGTAGATAAAAATGAATTTATTCACTAGGCTGGAAATCAGAGGGGTGCCTCAGAAAGAAGTGATCTTGACCTGTTAACATTCAATACAGCTGAAGAGAAACCAGAGCCAAACAGTAATAATTATTCATGCTATTTTGAAAAGGCCAATTTGCAAAAGCAAAGGACACCCTTAATAACGTTGACTCAGAAGAGAAAGATGTGAATGAAAGCTGCAAGTTTGTCAAATGGGTAAAACATTAAGCCAACAAGATATTTTACTCAACCTTAAACAATTCCATTTACTTTGTATAACAAAGTATGGGAGAATTAGTGAGATGCTTTTTATGCCAGAGACTTTTATGCCAGAGACTTTCTTGATAATTAGGAGCAAGTCACTTAATGTCTGTGGTTTTGCCACATTAAGCAAATTCAATTTCTTGGTTTGCTCACTTCTAGAGAATGAGCCTGGCTTTCCTCAGTCCCTCCCTCCACACTGGAGAGACCTCTGGGAGGTACTATGCAAACATAGCCTTTGAAAATGGCATAGGTAATCTGCAAACTGAAGTAGGGCACAGGAATGATATTTCTAATGGATCAGAGAACTTCCACTTTACAGAAGGTATTTGTGTTACTTTGGTCAGTGATCTACCCATACTCTGAAACTTAACAAGATAAATATAATTGTCCTGGGATTGGTTATGTAATCAGCTAGCTTTGCAATTTAACTAATGAATGTGCTGAGAGCTCAGATTAATCTTTTAACTTTAACAATTTATCCCAAGGGAAAACATATAGAGCCTAGCTATTTGTAATATTACCCTCTCTCAACAGCTAGAGTGATTTGACCACTTGAATATTTGTTTTTCTTATGTACATACAGCTCATGTGTTCACAGATCTTTCTGGAGGAGGTGGAAGGACCCCAGGCTTCCCTTGAGATTGTACAGCTGGGTCTGAGGGCTTCCCAGTCAGAGCCCTTCTCAACAGATGCTGTGAAAGCTCCTTGGTGGGGTGGTATTAGTGGCTGGTAGGGCACAAGTTGCTGTGTTGTTTTTTTTTTCCCATTAGGATCTTTTTTTTTTTTTTTACTGTGGTTTCTCAGCCTGTGACAGCTGTCCATTTCAGAAAACTCAGAAATCTGGAAATATGATTGGTTCATTACTTGTGGACAAGAGAATATTTTTATCCTGTGATTTTAATTTCTTTATTATGTTCCTGTTCTCATGAGACTTCTAGAAAATGTAAAGGTGCAGGATACAGAAGATGTAGTAAATTTTTATCACAAATGAAACATGACTTCCCAGAGTAACATACACAGTCTAAGATCCTTGCCAACTGCAAACTGCACCAAGTGGGTCATCTCTGGAAGTCAGCATCCTATTTAACCCGTCACACTGCAAGAACTGCTCGTTTAACATTAGTGATTAATGACTGCAGAGTCCATAGTCTCATTTCCAAGCAGACTGTCAGCAGCACTTGGTAGTCCCCAGAGAGTCCATAGTACAAGTACTTGGCAATCTTTGCTTTTATGTTTTGTGATCTAACTCAGATTGCTGATTTTCCACAAAGAGGAAACAAGAATTGGGACCTGACATGAAAACACTTTCCTTCATTCTGGAGTCGCTTCTAAATCTGATTTTCCCCTCCTTAGAGATTGTTCCTATTCTCCAATATGCCTCTAGAAACCAAGGTATTTGGTGCAATTCCATGGGAGAACATCACATCAAATGCTGACACCCAATGTAGATGTGCAGCTCACTCCACCTCCTCCTGGCTGGTCTGTCCCACTGCCCTGAACCACGACTCACAGCTGTTGATGCTCCTTTCCTGGCTCCTTGTTCTCTCTGCTTCTCCACTGAGGCAAAGGGCCAGCCAGGACCACCCACCCTCCATCTCCTGTTCCCATCCACGGGGGTCAGGAACAGGAGGAGATGGAGGATGGAACTCAACATTGGAGTTTCCTTCTGTACTTGAAAGAGACAATGCAGCTCAGCCCCCTGCCAGATCTGTGTGGACAGGAATGTAACATGCATTAGAGACAGGTCTTTTATTTCTTTTTTTTTCTTTTTTTTTTTTGCAAGCAGTCTGCTCTCTGGCCTTGACCAGGGGCTGGAAGAGAGGGGTCAACAGCAGGCAAAAAGCTGACCTGTCCCCTGCCTCATTTGCTTCAGCTTCATAGGAATTCACAGGAGGCTGCATAGCCCTCAATGTTTGCAGGATATAGTGGTCTTTTCAACTCAACACAGATGGCATCCATTATGATATTATCACTGAACATTTGATTATTAAAATGTCCCGTATTTTGACTTGACTAATCATCTAACTTAGCTTGCACAGCATGTGCTGACACTGGTTGCAATATATGCTGAAATAATTTAGTTTAAGTAAATAAATAAGTCTAATACCATGGAGCTAATGGCATGTAGTCCTCCTGGAAATCATTTCAGCAGTAGTGAAGAATAGAGTATCTGCAACTGGAAAGGTCTGTTCTTATACCTGTGTTTGTGTAGGTTGAAACAAAAAGTACAATTATTTTTTTTTAAATTAAACAGAGATAAATATGTAACTTTTTTTTTTTTCCTTCAATGTATGAAGATATTCCTTATGAGGGAAGTAGAAGATTATAAAGCAGGTGTCCTTGCACCAGTCAGGTCTATAAGATGCTGCTGTCATTTTGATGCAAAAGAATAAATCATAGTAGGAAAATGTTCTCACTTTTTTTGTGCTGTTGATGAAGAAAATCTGCCAGAGCCTCTAGCCAGCTGCAGGCAAAGGGGCAAACCTGTAAATAATGCAGCACACGGGCTGTCGCTCAGAGGAGATCCTTCTTTGTTCCTCTCCAGCAGATGAAAGATGAGTTCAGTATAGGTTCTTCCATCAACAGGTACAGCTCACCAGCTCTTTGGCTCAGACACAATAAATGCACCTTCTGAGGAAATAATTTGCCTGGTATGTGTAAGGAGGTATTAATGCCATATTCCAGACTGAATGTTTTGGACAGGAACAAGTGCCCAAGATGGCTGTTTGGGTGAACAAAAGAGTGGAGAGACTTCCTTCTGAGCAGAGACTTTAGAGAGTTTGAGTGGGAAGGAAAATAGGAAAGCATGGAGATGGGAGAGGCTATTTAAGCCATCCAGTCACATTAGCATGAGAACAAATGAGTTTAAACCGGCCCTTAGTCTGGAAACTCAGAAAAGCCTCCCAGCAGTGGGAGTGGGTGAAAACTTGGCTATTTTCTACAATGGAAATTTAGTCTTTAACTGAGTGTCTGATGTGGTAAGTGTGACAGCAGGGCTCTGGGCTTTCTGATCTAGGGCGATCAGCCTTGGAGAGACCTCCCATGCGAGGAAGGATTTAAACACACGCTTTGCTCTGGGGGGATGTATTTGCTAATGTCTAAGCTTCTGTAGCTTAAGCATGTTTTTAAAAGTACATTGCATATGCATAGTTCAATTTTGCAGCCAGCTGACGCATGAGGCTCGTGGATCTGGCCTTGTGACTGCCGTGGACATCTGCTCCTGTACAGGCTGCATCTCTGTTGCACATGTCCTGGGGGAAGAGCAGCAGCACTCAGTGCTCTACAGTGCCACAGCTCCAGCACAGCACACAGGACTCCTCCAGCCAGGATTTAGGGTACCAAGCTCCAGCAGGATGGCTCCACAACAACCCATCCCAAGTTTCCTTGGGCAACCAGGAGCAGAAGGTGCTGTGGTGTCAGGGCAGGAAAGGCAAATACTGCTGCAAACAAGCATCCGTCAGGCTAAGGGCGTGACTGTCACGCTTGCTGATAGGACTTGACTGGTCCCTTGATGATTTCTTAAAATAAATATTTAACAAGGGATTTTATAATCACAAGTAGCAAGTATGTTTTGAAAATGTTTGAAGGGAAACAAACTTGCAAAAGAATGAACTGGAGGCCAGGACCTGATAGCCCATAGATGTTTATTTCAGAAGCTGGGGATTTCCTTCTGACTGTTTTCAGCATATACTGCAGTTGTTTGCTTCAAGTCCATCTCCAAAAGCTGCCTTGCTTCCTGTATAACACTTCCTTCCTTAGGAGCAAGTTCTTATGATGACTGAAGTCAGTGCATTCCAATGTAGCTGGAAGACCAGGGTTTCTTTTCCTCCATTTAAAAGAGTTTTTGAAACTTTTTTTTTTGCCACTGCTTTCATAATTAATGTTCATACTCGGCTGTTGCATTACAGTGCATGAGTACATCACCTTATCTGCAATTCAATATCTTAGCCCTTTCTTGGATACTTTTAAAACTGAAAATTACTGGCTAAGAGCATATAAAGCAGTCACTATTTTGCCACAATCAGAAAATTAGCAGAGCTTGGTATTTTCAGTCAGCTAATTCTGGCATTTACAAATTGCTCTTAGATGGTTTAAGTCTTCACTGCCAACTTCAAGTGTGCAGGAATAAATGGAATATCCAGCTTCCAAAGCATGGACTCAGGGTTAGTGTTTGTGGGGTTAGTGTTTGTTTCCTTTTCCAAGGGGAAAGACAACATAAATCTTCCATCTTGAAGCAACTTTATAAATGGTCCACTTGACTTTATTAAACGTGAACCATGCTGAATGCAAGGCTGAAAGAAGAAAAGAAATGCAAGGAAGAGCCAAACTGCAAAGGACCTTTAATGTATGCTGGAAAGAAAAGTAAAAGCTTCAAATTGCAGAGTTGTCTGAGCAGCCTGCACACGCTTATCTGCCTGCGGGAGAAGTGACCAGGAGGGTGTGGCTTTCTAAACCTTAAATTGCCCAGGTTTATGCAATTCAGTTCATCTTTGTACCTTCTGTCATGCCACAGGCTTCCCTGTCTAACACAGTCACTGGCTGCTCTCTGCCCACAGAGCTGAAGGCTGAGTGTGATGCCCCTGCCCAGCAGTGCCTGCCCAAGCCGAGCAGTTTTCCATCTGCAGGACTCTGCCAGCAGTGAATGAGAGACCTGGTAAAGCCACACACGTGAGTTTAAAGACTTTTTTGTGTGTGTGTGTGCTGTTCCTCTTTTACCCTTCAGTTGGGTGTGAGTTGTTTCAGAGGAGCAAAGGTGGAAGGAAATTCTCTGGCAAACAAACCAGCCCGAGTTTGAGGCAGGTGGGAGTGGGTCCAAGCCTGAGCCTGCACACTCAGGAGTGCCATGCAGCAAGGCAGCAATAAATATTTACTGTGTCTGTCATTAGCAATTCAGTCTCCTCATAATCTAATGCAGGGATTATTTTCATAGTCTCACATAGAAGATATCATGTAATGTACCTGGAGTTTGCTGTGTTTCTTGGTAGCCAGTGTTAAAATTCTGCTTACATACCTACTACATGCTAGTATGCAGAAATGCCATCCTTAGCTCACCATCTTTCTGTCAGCTAGACCTGTTTGCATTTCTGTCAGCTAGATCTGTTTGGTTTTCTGTCTTCCTTTTGCTAAAAATGTCTATTTCTTCAGTAAAGTGTGTTAAAATCCATCTGATTACCTGTGGAGGGGTGCCATTTGTACTGCAGCTCATTTAGCCATTTTTTTTTTTAATCCTCAGGAAGCCCATTGCTTCTTCTCCCCCAGATTAAAACCCACAAAGTCTCACTGCAGCTGTAGGAGGTAAATCAAGGCTACGCTCACCCCTGATCATAGAATCATAGATATTAGGGGTTGGAATCTGATGGATCTTGTAGCTCATTTGTGTGCATTTCACCACAGTTGAAATGAGGAGAAAGAACTTGGTTTAGTTTTTATCTCTAGCTCATGTTCTTCTCCCATTACTTAAGCATATACTCAGTTCTTAAATCATCTTAGAATTCAGTATAGATGTATGCAGTGGTTGCAAACCTGTGAGTATATATGAGTACACATAACTTCTTATAAGGTTAATTTCTGCCACTGAGCCTGTTTGTTTCTGAGAACATGTCTGTGCACACATGGGCCAACACACAACCTGGGACTGTGATGGGGATATGTGGACATTCTCATACACTAAAATACAAACTTAAAGTACTCAGTAGACAAGAAGCCCAAGTACATAAATCAGCAGGATCCATTCCATTGTTTAAATATAATTTACCTTAAAAGGTTGGGCTAGGTGTTCCTGGAGGTCTCTTCCACCCTGGTAATCTGTGATTCTATGACATGTTTAAAGCTAAGAATGTTTTGGGATGGTTTTAATGACTAGGGGTGGACTTCAAGCTCTGGTTCATTTTGACATCTATGGAGGAAAAACATAAAAAACAAGAAAGATGTGCATATTAGATCTATATTTCATGCATTCCCTGGGTGCCTGATAGCTAGGAAAGGCTTCTTCCAACAGCAGGAAAAGCAAGAATACCTGACTGTACAGGGCATTTCACAAGACACTTGTTTTCCCATGGTCTCTTGTAGAAATGGAGCTCCCTGTTCATCCCACGCTCCAAATACTTGTCATTTGCTCATTCAGGTTCATGCAGAACAGCATCAAGGCAGCTCCACCACTTCATTGAATCAGCACTGTCTATTTTGTGCTGTTGTTGGAAAAGCACAAATGCTGATCTGTAAATAATAGCCAGGATTGACCATCAGGCATTTGGAAAACTGCTGCCTTGGAAGGAGTTGTATCCTCAACACTCCCATTGACTTTCCTGAGACTGAAAATTCCTTCTAAGGAAGTAATCTGTTACTAATTTGTATTTCATATTCTTCCACTCCAAACCTCGGAGCTTATATATATTTTCCAAAAAATATAAATTGAATCAATCTGGGGAAGCTTGTTTCTTCATTTTCTTTTTCTTGCCACCTGAAAATACTATTTCTCCTGCTGCTAATTTCTCTTCCTTGTTCGTGGTCCTGTCAAGTGTCCTCCCCTTTGCTCACATGACTTCTGCTTTTTGGAAGGCCGTTCCAAGACTGTTTTTGAGCCTTAACTGGATCAGGACTTCATTGTAGCACAGAGTTGGAAAGAAGAATGTTCCTGGCTCTTGGTTGTGATTGTCTATCAGAAGAGAAAAATTGAATTGTCTTCTGGAAGAAGTTTCAAGGCACTGGCATCTTCCCCTAGCATAGATTTTCTTCTTCAAAATGCAAATAAATCTTGCATGCAGGATAAGATGATAGATTAGCTTCATTTTACTGCAAACCAGGAAATCAACCAACATTGTTTCCAGTAGGAAGGTAAATTAGTAAAAGCTTTCATATGAGAGACTCCTCCAGGCTGGCTGCTGGAGGGAAGTAGTCCAGTATTTCTGGAGCTGTCAGTCCTGTCTGCAAGGCTGGGTGCTCTTGCCTGGCCCCTCTCACTGGAGAGGCAGATGGAGCCCTGTAGCTGATTTTGAGGGACTCTGTGTCCAGAGCCTTTTGGGGATCTAACAGGATCATACAAGGCTGCCTGACATTGCTCTTTTTTTGCAGTGGAAGTCCAGGTCTTTCACTGGAATTATTCCTCCTAGAAACCAGCATGCACAAAGCTGCAGTTGATCTTTCCATGGCTTTCTCCAAAGGCTCAAGCTGCATCTGTAAATAACATCATTACCTGAATCATGTGATTTGAAGGAACTCAGTGTGGGAGCAGAAACTTTCACCTTTGGTAAATGTTCAGGGAATGATTAGTTAGCAGCTCCTGTCAGGTGCAGCTGCCTCCAACTGCATACTGTTGCCATCCTCCTAAGTAAACAGCAATTACAAGGAAATCGAGGAGATAAACAATCTGAAACTTCCTACCTGTCTAGTGGCTCCTCACAACTCTCTTCTTGGTCCTCTAGTTTTACATTAATACCCCTGCATCATTCTCTGTGATTGATTCTATGATATTCTATGATCTTGTAGCACAGTTTTGGCTTTTCATGGTTTCAATTTGAGGTATCATCTAATCATTCTGCTGCTATTTAAAAGACTATTGCTGGTTACATCATTTAAAAAAAAAAAGGTCTGAGGCACTGAAAAAGCTGTGATTTATAGGGGGGATTTTGATGAATTTAAAAATCCTCCTGCCTGCTTGCATGCAGCAGATCACATCTGACCATGTGGAATGATGCAGGAAGCAGGACAGCTTGAGTACATAATTCCTAATTGGTTTCTCATCACAGGGTTAAGCAGCACACAATTGGTCTCCACACCCAAAAAACTCGTTTTGGAGCAGATAGTAATTCAGCCACAGGCTTAACTATCTGTCCTGGGCTGGTGCCACTTGCGTGTCCTGGCTGACAAAACCTTAGTAAGCCTCTTCATTTTAAGGAGAATGTTACAAGGCCATCAGCAACATATGCATGTTAATTAGCATGTTAATTAGAAATGGGCTTTACTGGGGAGTTCCCACAAAGCTCCAATTAAAGCAGTCATGAATCAAGTCCAGTGAGTAGTACCACACTCAGGGATGCTGTTTTCCAGCACTGAGCAGATGAGGGCAGGACCAAGCTCTAGAGGATGTGCTTTGGTAGCTGAGGGCTTGGTTACTATAATAAACAAAATTTGCTGAGACATTTGTTGGATAGTGATCTTAGTCATTATCCTGCTACAAAAAAGGTGCCCTGGGACGGGAAGTGTTGTACAGCCTTAGTTAGAGAGTTGCTTCAGCTTCTCAAATACTTTGTGTTTCCCCAGTCCTTTCAATTTAGAAGACAGTTACAAGCTCTAGCACAGAAATCTCTGCCAAATGAGCAATAGGGACTATCAGCAGATATAAATGGGCACCACCAGCACTGCTTCAGAATAGAGATACCTGAGTGAAAGACAATATGCTGTTTGTTCAAGACCCAAAAAATAACCAGTGTTAGCACCAGGCAACTGATAGCCAGACCACAGTAGCTAGACCACTGGGTTCAGCTTCTTCAGCATGTAAAGTATTTCCCTCTTTCAAATAGAGGATTTTTCTGAAATGTGACATTTATCTCTTGGCATTGCAAAAACATTTTTTTCCCCTTGCTCAGATGAATTTTCTGTTTCCATATGTGTATTGGGTATGTTTGCCCATTATTTAATAGGCTCCCTCTGGGCTGTAGTGCTTTCCTAAATTATTGAAATTTACTTGTTGACTACCATGCCTGGGCTGTTGCCTTTCTTTTTGCAGGTTCCTGAATGGCACTGGGCACCAGCAGCTGTCACCCTGGGACTGTATGGCAGGGAATGCATTCACTTTACATTCTCTTAAAGAGCTGTGTCATTCTTTCATGCAGTGAAAATGTGTCTTATAGTGTCTTAATAGGCACTGTTTTTTCTGGTTAGAATTGTCTTATTCAGTAGTTTTTTTGTGGATCCAAGTGGCAAGAGGAGGAAACACTAAGGTACAGACATAATTGAAGTTAGAGACCTTTACAGACCTGTAAGTTAAATTATAGACTTTATATATATATAAATTATTTAATAACAGTAATGATATATAATTATAGTTCTGGAGTTAGGTGCTACATAAGTAGACTTGAGATGCAGATGATATAAGTCCTTGCTCCATCGAATATGCTTCATTTTGCCATTAAGTGCAATGGGCCAGAGATTTTACCTAGAGCGTGAGCTTCTCCTGCTTAGACAGCTCACACTGGGGAGCCAGCTGCTGCAAGTTGCTGCTCTCTCACAACAGGTCCATGTTCATAAAGCAGAGGATGCAGTCCTAGAAGTCAAGACTTTGTGAAGGCTTTCCCTCAGATTGAATCTGAGAGCATCTCTTTGGCTACACTGCTGCACAAGGACTCTTGAGGTAGAGCCTGGTCATTGGCTTCATGGGAACCTTCCCCCACAACATGGGAGCAGCCAGGTGCCTCTTTCCCTGCTCACCTAACCACGCTGCAGGCTGCTCCTAAAAAAGGTTCCCACAGGGTGTTGTCAGAACTATTAAGTAGTTTGTCAAGCATTAGAAGACTCGTGGATCAGAGGAGCAGTTGAAAAGGCACTGTAATTAAAGCACAGATTGCTTTATTATGTGTTATTAGCAGGGTTATCCATCACATGTTCTGCACTCTGTAGATATTATCTCATGGTCACATGTGAGAAGATGCTGTGTGGTCTGAGGGTGGCAGGAATCCTGGCCATGGGAGGCAGGGTGAGGTGTATGTCTTCCATGTCCTCTGAGGGAGAAGTCCTCCACAGTGATTTTGCCCCTGCTCTTTCATTCCCTCTTCAACAGCACTTCCCTTCCCTGTCTCTGAGGGGGCAAAGAGGTGGCGTCACCCCCCTGCCCTGCTGACCCAATTGAGGCCCTGGAAGAGGATTGAGAAGAGAGATTAAGATTTACTGTGATGCTGTATTAAGATTTTCACATTCCATTGCATTTCACTCCGCCTATTGCCTTGTTATTTGGAAGTTAAGTAGGGCATGCCCACACTTAGGACACGTGGTCTACGTGCTGGGTAGTTCCTGCAGATGCTGCACCACTCACAGCAGGTTTGGATTGTGTTGAGCTTGTCTGTGCAGAGTGAACATCCATCAGGGGAGGAACCAGTGCTCTCGGGATGCGCTTGTGCTGGCTGAGCCACTCCCACATCACAAAGCTGTGAGTGAGTTGTTCAGGTTGTTCTTCATCCTTACCAACATGAATGTTAGCCTGAAAAGCCACAATGGGGTTTGAGACACAGAGATAAAAGCTACTTTAAAGCATTTTACAGTGTAGGTTGGTTTTTGGGTTTGTTTTTTTTGTTCATATGTCAGGAACTCACTGAGGTTACTTACCTGCTCTCTGAAGACACAGAATCTTCAAAATATGGTGAGCAAAATATTTTAATTGGGATAAACAAGTCTTCTCTGAGCCTAACTGGGCACCACTGACAATCAGAGTGCCACCATCCAGACATGTCTTTCATCTATCCCAAGCATGATATGACCTTTTTCCCTGCTCCCTGCTTACAGGAGCAAACAGGCAGCATCTTGCTGTGACTTGAAGCTCATTTTCTTTCTCGATGGATCAGGCTTCTGGGGAGTTTTGCTGTGCTCTTTCAGCTAGGCCAGCTTGGAGAGTAGCTGAACAGTGCATGGTGGATGAAGGGTTATCTTGCTCTTCTCGAAGAAGCTGGATACTTTTGGCCTTGGGGACATAGTAAAATGTGCATCCACTCATAAAAAAGTCAGAAAGCAAGGGACATGCCTAGGGAGAAACTTTTTTGTTGTACCTCTGTTGATGGTATAGGCACTCTCAGTGCCTGTCCTGCTGTATGTGGTAAGGCCTTGAAGCTGGAAATGGGAAAGGGAAGAACAAGCTCTTTGGATTACATATCAGAGTTCGGTGGGCAGAAGAATTAGTCAACACTATTTTCCTGTGGCTTTGTCTAATATGATGTAGCTCCAATGTTAGTTTTACTTGAGTGCTGTCTGTGCATAGTTCCTTTTTCCTGCCTTTGTTGATGCCCAATACAGTTTGGGTTCTCTCTGCAGCCCTGTTTTTTGTGGGAACATTATTATTTTTTCTTCCTGCTACCCAGTTACCTATTCTTATGATAACTGTGAACATTTGATGTATATGGAGGTTTTTACCATTCTATCAGAGTCCTCAGAAATTGAAATATCAATCCAAAAGGTATGGGGAAGCAAGGCACCGAGATGAGTAAAGAGACTCACAGAAAGAGAACAAGTGCAGAATTGCCCCACTTCTTTAGAAAACAGGGTAGCAACAGTGTAATGAAGTTAATATCAGAAACATTTCTGCTGAAGGTGCAGAGCATTTTTAAATTTTACTTTTTTAAATTTTTTATTTTTTTTTTTATTGTAAATGCATTATATTCCACGTTTTGCACTTTACTCTGTAGCATCAAGGTTTTTGTGTAATGGCTCACTGTTGTGATGTACCCCTTGGGGCTAAGCTGTCTGGATTGATGATCATCTAGCTCCATACTGGTCTGCAGGCTCACATCTCCTTGCTCTGAAACACAAGAGGGAGGGTAACAAGAGGAGGGTAGACCGACACATGTTCAGCATCACAGGGACACACCAGACACCCTTGGAGCGAGGACCAGGGGTGCACTCCATCCTGCGGTTTGCACAGACTATTGTACCTACCCTTAACTAATTACCAGCACGTTAAAAGGCAACTGGGCCACGTGGCTGTGCAGCCACACACAGATACAGTTCTGTCATTTGGTCTAAGGGCTGAAAGCAAGCTTGTGGCATTTATGAGGTTGCCAGGCTTGCCAAAGGGAGGCAGAGCAATCAGCCAAGCCAGAGAGGTAACGCACCTTTTGTTACATAACTAGCCGTGCAATGTTATCATTTAGTATGTGAAATGGTGATGGCATTTATTGTCTCAATTAGGATGAGCACATGTTTAGGAAGCCCTTTAGGAGTCAATCATAATTGCTCACACAGCCTTGCTTCAGCCACATGATTGACTTCCTCTGAGCAGGTAGACTGTGTGCCTTTGGGAAGCAGTTACCCACAGCCTGCCCATTTTGCCACAACTCATCTTTACAATCGGATGCTGAGCTTCTGCTTCTGGCATAAGCTCTTGTTCCAAGTCTGGGTTTACTGAACTTTGAACAAAGCAAGAAACGGAAATTATTACCTCAACCAAAACGTAACATTTGACAACCAGAGGCATGCCAGCAACAAGTCTTCTCCAAAATACAACCTTCTGCTAAGGTGAGTTCATTCATAGGAACAGGTTCCTTGTTTTGTTTAGGTTAGCTGCAGATATGAGCTATCTTACTGGCATCTTCTCTTCACTCAAACCTTGCCCATCTGTTCCTAATATTCTCAAATTATTCCTGGGCTGAATTTTTTCATTTTAACATGCTGAGTAAAGTTTTGTGGATGAGAAATCATCAGAAAGAGCAATTCAGATTTGCGTGGGCATGCAAGAGAGAGACAGACAAAAAAGCAGAATATATTTCCATACATTCCTGATAGATATTTCAGATACATAATTCCACAACAAAAACTTTTCCCAACATTAGTTTATTCTGTAAATTCCAGGAAGAACCACAGGAAAAAAAAAAAAAAAAGAAAAAAGAAAAAAACACAACAAAAAAAAACCCCAACCACATTATTTTCAAACAATCTGCTTCTGGTTTTTGAAGTTACTTTGCGTGCAGGCACAGTATGACATTTCTGTGAGGTTTCACAGCTTGAGCTACAACTTAAAAAGTTGGGGTTATTCACCTACTGTACTGTACTGTGGGTTTTTTCTATTCATTTGGAAATATCTTTCATCACTAAAGGCTCTACAAAGTGCTTTGATTATTTTAAGCTCCATGAAAGACTTTTTGGATAATAACTTTGAAAAACCATCTGCTTTAAAATCTGGGTCTGAGCACAGGAGAGGTTTTGGAGCTTCTATTTGCTGTCTAAGAGACATTTTGTATTGATGTGCTAAACTTTTAAATTTGTTTTTTTTTAAATATTTTTAATATTTTCCTCTTAAGAAACAATTCTAACAGTCTTTCCTATAATCTTAAAAGTCAAACTGAATTCTTCCCTGCTAAATCAGTACCTCTGGGACCCCAAACTCTTTTCCAGCTACTGGCTTTTTACCTGAAAGTCTGTATCTCACTTCTGCCTATAACAAATTTCCAACCCAAGATGGTTTACTACTGATTGTACCTCAGGCAGAAAGAAAGTGTTGTGATATTTTATACACAGAACAGATTTTAAAATAAGGGAGGAGGGGAAAAAAAAAGAAGAGAAAGGTAAACATAAGAGCAATGCTGGTCCTCTACTGTGTTGATAAGGTTTTAGGCAGCTCAGTGGTTTATAACCTTCCTTTGAACAGTTTCAAATCTAGGCAGATTGACTCATACCTTTGGCCTTCAGTGAAGGTATGCTAAGACTGGTGCAAATTATTATATAATATTTTGCTAGCCATATGTTCAGAATGTGAATCATTGTCTTTTTGGACATAAAATACTGTATATTGCATGTTACTGGAGTATGAGTCACTCCATGTTGTTTTCCACAACTGTATTCTGAAATGCCCAATGGCCTCCAAAATAAGTACTACCTTGAGCAGTAAGGTCAGTGTAATCTGTACAAAACTTCAGCTGGAGGGAAGCAAATATTGATACAGACCACAGTAATGGGAGAGCTGGGAGGCTTGCTACCAGGTAAGACAGTTTTATGAAAGATAATAAATTATAACATCATTAGAATTTCTCTGAGTAATGACAAATAGTTTTCTATAAGCATCCAACCTGATGTCTCACAACAAAACCCTGAATATGAAGTAGGGAGAGTGATCTTGTAACTTGGATTCTCATCGAAGTAGTAAAGTCTTTGCTCTCCTGAGTATTGTCACAGCTAACCTGTGTAACCAGAGGGTTTTGCACTTTTGCTTGAGGGTGAAGGAGGACCTGTCCTCCCTCTGGGCTGTGATCTCTTCTTCTCCTTGGCTCTCCGGTGTGGGTGAGCCACTAGATGGGGACAATGCCCACATCTGACCTGCCCACCTCTAGCCACTGGCAGCTGGGCTGAGGCTTCATTAATGAGTTAATTCTGTACCTGTGAAAGGTGCCAAGTCCCCTGTTTGCTTTATGTGGCTGGTTTTTAACACTACCCAGCAAGATGGAAGTCTCCAGGCTCTCAGGAAAACAAGCTGAGTATCAAGAAAGGCAGATGTTGGTTGCAGCATGGCACAGCTAGTGTGGGAAAGGAAGGCCAGGTAAAAGTGTGTCTGGAAGAATAGAAGACTTCTAGCTTTTCTTGGCAGCTGGCAGTGCTGCTGTCAAGGAACAATTTCCTTACCAGCCCCTTTGGCCATACAGTAACTCAGAGATGCACACTCATCAGAGATAACAGCCCATGTGGGCTGGGGGAAGAAGGCAGCATGTCTTTGTTGTCACAGTCCAGCTAGAGGGGCAGGACAGCTCTGTCAGTAGTAGCTTTACATCCTATGAGGCATGATACATGTTATTCCCTTTTAATCATAGTATCATAGAATGGTAGAGGTTGGAAGGGACACCTGGAGATCATCAAGTCCAACCCCAAATCAACAAATACAGCATTTGTTAAGCATAGGCTTAGAGTCCAAAAATTAAGCAGGAGAACTAATGAAATATGTTACTTAGATACACAGAGAGAACACCAATTGAAGGCAAAACCAACTAATACTTTGTGATCTTACTGTACAAATCTGTATCCATTTTCCCTTCTCATGCTGGCCTTCCTTTCCCTTGACTGAGGATTTAATTATTCTCCCTACTTCAGAGCTACTGGAGCTAAATTCCTCTGTTTTGCAGAATATCTGTGTCACTCTATTTTCTGGTGACACCTGTTCACTGGCTTGTTTTTCACCATTTAGGATTTAAGCTGGTTGCTGCCCTTCCAGGCTCCATGTTTCTCTGGTGGTTTGACATCTATTTTTTCCTTCCCATGTTAGCTGTTTCCTCACAGTCTCTCATCACTTAGCTAATTCTTTTTGAGCCTTGGTTACTCATTTTTTTTCTACATGAAGGCTCTTTCATTTTGTGCCATCCCACCTCCAAGTACAGCCTCCTGAACTGCTGGGTTAATGGTTAATGGTGTTGCTGGCCAGAGGCAGTGGGGTTTTGCTGCTCTGCTTGGCAAGACCTCCTCTTGCTGCACTTCTGCCAGTGTAACTGTGATGGTAAGTCTGGATTTAAGCTTAAGGTTGTTTAAATGTTTCATTGGGATGGGACAGCTATGGGCTTGTCTGTGCATGGAGATGAAAGGCATTTTCACCTGTGATCCATGTTTACTGCCCATACTTAAAGGCTTCTGCTGACTGCATGCTCTTAAGCACTGAAAACCTTTAAGATGTAAAATCCCTCCAATTGTTACAGTAGGTTGGGTAACTTTAAAAAAAACAACAAATAAATACCATGATAATGGCTTTCACTGTGATCACAGCCCTGGGGGGTTGTGGCTGGAAGTTCAGCAATATGATGTCCTGGATAACAATGTCGTTCCTTCATCATTTGCACTGTATTTCTGTGCTTCAGGTCTCTGCCTTGTCCTGATGCTTGACTTACTACAGTGTTACAACGCTGTGAAATTCATACAAATAAGTATTTATTTTTATTTACCTAAGCTGAACACTGCTAAGAACTGTACAATCACTCTGAATCTAGGACCTGAGTTGTTGAAATCTTCCTGCACAGCAGCAAAGTGGCAAACACTAGTGTGGTCTTATTGGGCATGGCACCATCCCACAACCTCTAAAACCTCCTCATGCCAAACTTCCATGTAGCAACCTGTCCCTGTCAATACAAGTCTTGCTGTAGGGAAGCATGAGGCTGCCAAGGCAGCATACTCACCCTGCTGAGGTTTGCCAATGATGTTGGCACCAACAGCAAATGGACAAAGGATGCCTTCCCCCTCCTTTCCCCTCTCCTCATCCCCCAAGCATGGGCCCCAAAGAAGAGACATTCAGCTAGGTATTCACTGCTTTTAACTTAGTTGTGGTTTACCATCTCCCTGTACAGGGTTCCTTGCTCAAAGTATATTTTATTATTTATAGTTAATAGAAGAAGTAGAAATACATTCTGATTATCAGCAGGTCAATTCTAAGTTCCTCTTTCCCTCTCTTCTACATTGTTCAAGAGGACCTGAGGCTTTAAGCTTCCAAAAAGGACACAACATTAATTATGCAGTTGTTATGACTGTTATAAATACAAATGACTGCAAACTTTGCAAACATCTGCCTCTGACCAAGTCTCTGCATGCCCTCCATGCTAACTCCTTTTGTGGAGGAATTATTTTACTTTATTTCTACTTCATTTTTATGCCTCTTTTCAAAGCCACAGTCCTGCAAATTCCCAGGCTGTGTATTGCCATTCTTGCAATCAGTCCTGTGGACTTCAGATGGGCTCCCTCCATGGGAGAGGGATGCAGAGGTGAGCTGAACACTCTCCCTCTCACTCTGCAAAACCCAGCTACTGGTAGATCAAACACCAGCTCATGGCCACACCACTTCATTGAGAAGCTGGTTGAAGAGCTGCCTGCCAAGAATCACTTGTGATGCCCAAACAATCCCCACCTCAGACTCATTATAATATTTTCTCACGTTTCATTTTGTTGTGTGTCACCTCAGCAGAACCAAATAACACTGGGTTTAATTGCTATATTGAGATAGTAGGTAGAGCTGTTTTCTGCACTATGGAAAAATGGTCATTTCTTCACAAAGACCTTTTAAAAAAGCTCTGGTGAATAATTTTGCAATAGGAACCATTATAGTGTATTGTAAATATTCTCAAGAATTCTAATATGCAATGATTTTCATTCAAATGAAGATACTGCTAATCAGGCAACAGAGCTTATGCATAACTTAGTCTTGCAAGCAAAATTATTATACAGCCACCTAGCCTAATTACCACATAAGAATGTGATCTAGTAAAACATTAAATTGAAAGTTTGACATTTAAGCATCTGGTTACAGTTAGTGGGGCTATCATTGTACCTTTGTGTTAGAAAACCCCTACCATGTTAAACTTGTCAGAATTAGAGTCCATATGCTTTGTATAAAAATAAGGGGTTTTTTTATATGAAAATGTGCTCTGTCATAGTCAGATTTTTTTTTTAATTCTTTCCCTCATTTGCCCTCAAACGTGGGTGTCTGAGGCTGACACATTGTCTCAGCAAATTAAGTCAAGCTGGAAGCAAGGGTAAAGGCAGAGCAGCAAATAAGATTTGCATTTTCAAGCAAGAGTAGTGATTAGGCCATTACGTATTTTATATATTTGTGTTTATTTTCAAAGTGGTATATCAAAATAAAACATAGATGCAATGAGACATAAGGGCTCCAAAGAGCAGTCAAGGTTCATCTAGTAAAAACTACAAATTACTCTTCAGTTTTGCTGCCACCACAGAGTTTCCATCTTTAGAATTCCAGTAGACAGCTGCTCTGGCCAGACCTAATTGGGTCTGAAGTCAAGAACATGATGGGTTTCTATAATACAAAGTTTGAAGAGAATAGGCCTAATTTTGAGTGATACAGTCCTTGGCATCCTATGGTGGACTTCAGCACATAAGGTGGGAATTTGGTGGCTAGGGCAGTACCATTATTCTTACCTATATTTCTGCACACAGTCTTGCAGTGTTTGCATGCAAATGATGCTGCTTTTCCAGCAGAAGTAATGTAACCACACAATCAGCTGACTGCAGCTGCAATTATATACTAATTTAAGGTTTTCAACCATTAAATGCCTGTAGCATTTCTCCTTATTTAGACAGCTTTCTTTACAATGAAAAATTGTGTAAACTGAGTTAAAATTAAGAGGAGTTAACTTTTTTTTTCTTCTTTTTTTTCTGTTCCCTTCTTTACTTCACCCTCCATCCCAAAGATGTAATCCCTTCCTAATACCTCCTAAAGTACTTCATATCCAGACACATCCTGTAAGTACGGTAAGAGGAAACAACCCAGAGCATAACCCTTCGTATTTCTTCCCCACAGATCCGATGGCACACAACCCTTGCTGCAGCTCTCACAAATAGAAAACAGGCTGGGTATTCCTGTCTGACCCCTGTTGAATTGCATCAATTCTGATTATGAGCCAGAAAGAAGAAGAAATGGAGGATAGCTCCCCACCTCTTTGTGTCACTTGTGGCCAAGCACATTTACCAGAAGAAAACCACTTGTACAGCTATACAGAAGAAATAGATGATGATCTGATATGCCACATTTGCCTGCAACCTTTGCTTCAGCCCTTAGACACCCTCTGTGGTCACACCTTCTGCACAACCTGCCTTACGAACTTCCTGGTGGAAAAAGATTTCTGCCCCATGGACCGCAAGCTTGTGATTCTCCAGACATGCAGGAAGTCCAGCATACTAGTCAATAACCTCCTGGACAAGCTAATGGTTAGCTGCCCTTTCACAGAACACTGCTCAGAGGTCATGCAACGTGGTCATCTTGAACAGCATTTCCAAACCCAGTAAGTTACTGCTAGACCTTTTTATTTCTTTTTTCTTTTTTTAAGGAGAGGAAAAGATATCTTCAATTAATGCTGATTAAAATAGACATGTAGTGTAAACAAACATTTATTGATTTCACTGCCAATGAACACCTACAGGATCATTAATTTAGAGCTGAACTTAGGCCATTTATCTGGCAATATCTCACTCTGTTTTTTAGAAAGGAAAGCATTCTAGGTACTTCATGCTATCGTTAGCAGTTCTGGGCAGATACCTTTTGGTAAGCTGCATAATGGAAGTGTGTATTTAGTCATCTGGAGAGATCTGTGAGTTTTGGGAAGCTGAGCTATCATAAATATTTGAGTAGTACATTAAGGGTTTTATAATTGCCCTTTCTTCAATCCTTTTTTTTTTTGAATCACAAATGACCTATATGAGAAGTAGAGCAGAAAATATACTGGTTTGGTATTGGTCTTTGGAGACGAGTGCTCCTTTCTTCCAGGTGAGCACTTACCTAGTGCATGGCACCGTGGACTCACAGAGCAGCATGGTGTGGGCAAGCTCCCTGGCTGGACTCCCCCTCCAGGCTTACCTCTCTTGGTGGCCAGGACACCATCTCCCTTGCTTCTGGGAGAGATCTCTCCAGGGAGCAGTTTGGGCTCTCTGCAAGGAGAGAAGAGATGATGAATGATCCTCTGTTTCACAGGGTACTGCTGCTTTTGTCTTGCATCTTCTGCCTTTTGAAAGGAAGGCAGAAAAATAGAGATACATTCATGGTTGAGATTTGTGATGGCAGAGAGATGGCTTTGCCATAATTCAGGTAACAGCACCTTGAACTTGAGGAGAGGTGTGGTCTAAAAGATGCCCTTTTTTGTGGCTTTGCCAGTTGTCAATGCCATCCCCTGTGATTTGTAGGTGTGTGCTTTTGCCTGTGCATTGCAGAGGAGGCTCCAGGCAACCAGTGTAGGGCTCCAGACTGCTGCTGGAGTCACATTCCTGCACAGACATGGCAGTGCTGAGGGTCAGAGAGTCCCTGGTGAGCAGGCTGGTGAGCTGGAGCATAGAGATGTATTTACATGGCCTCAGGCTTCAGGGTCTTGAAGCCTCTAACTGGAAATGTCTCTGCAGCCTGCCATTCAAACATACCCCATTTGAACTGGAGACCTCATTTCCTGAAGCATTTGTGTTTTCACAGGGAGTTTATTTTCTGAAGGTATTCACTCAAGTTTTAGTTGTTTTACCAACCAAAAATGTGACAATTTTGCACTATGAAAACTGAAAATTAAAAAAACCCAAAAACATTAGCAAAGGGTTTCTTGACTCATTGTAAAGGTCAAGACTCTACTAAGGGTTGATTCCTGATTAGTGTTGACTTGCCTACATGGACATGGGCAAGTCACTCCAGTGTCTTGGTTTCTCCTTCTTAGAGTAGTAGTAAAGATGCCTTTCATATACACATCTTGCAGAACTGTGGTGTTGTAAACCTTCATTTGGGCCTGGATTCATTTGGGCAAAACCCCATGTCCCAGGCCTGGATTTTCCCCTCCAGATCTTCAAGATCACTTGGCCTGAGTCCAAACAGGGTTAAGAAGAATTGTCTTAGTAACATGTTTTCACAGCCTTTTGCTGTCCCTTTACTTCTGTGTCAGGCTCCCTCCACCGAGTCACAGGGAGCAGGAACCTGGAGAGATGGAGCAGTGGTCTCCCTTCCCATCAAACCCTCTAAGGTAGTGCAGTGCTACATAGACCAGGCAGCTGCTTCTTTGCTACTCATAAAACGGATTTTCCTTCCTCATGATGGTTTGAAGGGTTGAGTTACCCTAAGACCAAAGGACAGAGACAGGGGAGTAGGAAATTATGGGGAACTTTTGCTGGTGGGGGTTTGGAGTTTCAGCTTTCCAGGCAGGGAGTAGTGAAGCCTCACTGTCATTCCCACCCTAAGGGAGAATTAGAAAGGAATTTTCTGAGTGACCTCTAAAGAAGGACTTCTCCAAGCTTGTGCTTTCAGAGACTGTGCAGTACCCTTTTTTGTCTTTTTTTTTTTTTTTTTAATCACAGCATTAATTAATCGTCACCAAAGGTTTCTTATGTCAACGCCTGATTTATTTATCAGAAACCTCTCATGCCATCTTACCTCCAACTCACAGCAGAGCAGGAGAGGGGAAGAACATTGTACTCTGGCATGCCCAGGCACAAACTGAGCAGACTGAGCTGATGCTGTTTTCTTTAACTCTGGTGAATCGATAGTGGGGAGAGAAAAAGTATGTGACTTTCCTAATAATAAATAAATAACTAAATAATTCATAAACAATCTGGTGCCTGCAGCGAGAATGGCTCAGAGCTCCTCTGAAATCTCAATTGAACGTGATCTGTGTTCTCAGAGAATAAATTAAAGTAGACTCTGCTAGAGTCACCAGGGTAGTCGGCAGTCCTCGCCTGCCTGATTCAGGCTAAGACCAATCCTTGTTCTCAGAGAGAAAATGAAAGTTTGCCCCCATCAAAAACGAGGTCAATGATGGAACAAGGTGAGCTTGCTGTTTTATGCTTTGTAATTGATGAGACTTTTTTTTTCTAAATGCTGGTTACCATGGTGTAGTCCATTAAAATAATCTTTATTTAAAATACCTGCTCTTGCATCCTTAAAAAAACCACCAAAACCTCCAAGAAGAGACATGTCCTTGGAGTATGACATGATTTCTGTTTTCACAAAAACATCCGATGTATTTGGGGAATTCAGATTGAGATGCAAACAGCCAGCAGTTGGCTGTGATCTTTTGTGGTGTTTTACTTTAAAAAGGTGTGGTTTTCTGATATCGCCTGCTTCAAAACTCCACGGGGGGCATTTTTTTCCCTCCTTGTCAGGCAGCTACACCCTTCCGTGATGCAGTTCAGCTTGTAACCCATCTGCTTGTGGGCAGTGATGTAAATGTACCAGCTGCCTCTGAAGAACCACTCCGAATCCTGCAGGAGGCAGGTCTCTTCTCAGAGCATCACTCTCCTCTGCAGCATAAGTCACTGTCTCGCCAACCACGCCGTGCTGTCCCTAAACCCTCACTTCTACCCATCTGAGAGTCAGATCGAGTAATCCTCTTACAGGTCAATGATTTTTGCAGTGTAGCTTCGTTTAAGGGATTTAAGCTCGATTCAGAATGTGCTACCGTTGAAATGGAAAGGTTCGCTTAGAAGGGGCTTGGCTGGCACAACAGCTTCACGTTGTGTGTCCCACCAGCACAGAGAGACTGTGGGAAAGAGGAAACCTAGCAGAAGTGCCAGCCCTGCACTGAAAATGAAGGCTCTCCTGTTACTGGTCCTACCTTGGCTAAGTCCTGCAAACTACATAGACAATGTGGGCAACCTGCACTTCTTGTACTCCGAGCTGTGAGTACGCACAGTCGCGCCGGCGTCGTGTTCTCTGTCTGTCTGTCTCACCTGAGCGGCGGGAAGGGGCTCGCCGTGAGCATTTTGGGGCAGGGTGGGGGTGTGGGTGTCTGTCTGGGTGTCTGTGCATGTGTGTACGTGCAAGGAAAATCCCACGACGTCTTGCCAACAGCTTCAACCCGTGCTGCTAACTAGCTGCTTCCCATCCAGAGGGCTAATAATAGCAGTACACCCCCAGTGCTTTCTGCTTGGGAAGCAGCTGAGGCATATTGAGTGAAGCTGCCTTTTTCCTTATCAACTTGCTGTTCTCTGCCGACATTTTTGGTGGTTGCTCCTTTTGTTGTTTTGTCGAGGTTTGTTTTTTTTTTGCCATTCCTGAACCTGTGTTTTTTCTTTATTTTGCATAAATAGCTTTGCAGGGGAGCTGGGTGTGGAGCAGCACATCAGGGTAGACACCCCCGGTAGAGCACTCTCTGTGTGTACATGCATAATATTCTGTGTGTAAAGCTGTACGCCTGTAGCAAAACACTGAGAAGCCTTTCACCAGAAATAATTCACTTGAGACAGGAAAGAAATTTCCTGTACTTCTGTTTTTGCCCACAGCAGAATGTTATTTTCTCTGTAACACAGATTTAAATGTAGCAATCCATTCATATACCTTCATTTTTTTTATAGAAAACACTTTGAACAATAGCTGATCATTCTTACCCATAAAACATATATTCTATGGTATCATCTGTAAGTATTATTAGTTTAATTCATACTTGAATGTTATTGTAGTAGTTAATAGGACTTCTATAATTAGAAGTAGATATTTGTTCCAATATGTTTTAATTGTGTTTTGTTTGACTTTTAACAAATCGTAAACTCCCAAAATCTTCCTTGAGATAATGAATGAAATGGCTAATCCTCCTCAAAAATGAAAGATTACTTTATTGTGCCTACAGTGGGAATGTTTTAGTAACAGTTGTAATTAGTACTAATGAGACTAATTTCTAAATGATTTTGTCTGTACTGTCAGATAAAAATAACAGTGTTTTTCAGAAACACTGTCCCCTTTTGAGATTCTTGTGTGATATACACAGCAACTATTAATAATTTAGTCACGCTGCATACAACAGCTCAGAATTTCTCTATTCCATAGGTATTTCTAAATGCTTAACAAATCTGGTGTTGAGGGTTGCAGCTATGCCTTCATTTTAATTTACTGACATTTTATTTAAGAACGTTCATTTAAAAATAAACAAAACCCCAACCAACAAAAATTAAGCAGTTAAGCCAAGCAGGCTACAGGAGCAATCAAGCTCAAAACAGAGCAGATGAACACTCATAATGGAAACAATGGCATCTGGGACATCTAGTTTCCAGGAAAACAAACTGATGAGATTAATCAGAGCAGAGGCCTGGACGCAGCCTACTTGCTTTTCTTGGGGAATTCAGGTTCACTTACTCTCACAGGGTAAAGGGCTATGCTGTACAGTAGCTGTTTGCCTTTAATTTATTTAGCCTTCTAACCCACAGAGATGTTAGTCTTTCTGAATTTTCTTAATGGAGTGGGTGTGGGCTGGGGCTTGGATGTGCATCTTCAGTTGTCAGCAATGGGAGGTGCATATCCCCTCTCCAGTGCCCAGCCCTGGATGCTACCTGATGCCAGGAGCTGGTTCTCAGGACCTCCTGCTCTGCTTCATCTCTGGCTGGGGCAGTGGGCTGCAGGGTTCACTGGGGCTGACATGATCCCAAAGGGCACCAGGCAGTTTGAACTCGTTTCAGCAATTTCTCCTACACATGTATTTTGTGCCTCTGGCTGCTGCTTAATGCCACACGAGGCACTAACATACTCATCTGTGGGATGGATTCAAGGGCCTTTCTAATAGCAGCAGTTGAAAGAAAAAAAAATATTGGTCCTGTTTAATCAGTTCATACAAATGTTATGACCTACAGGTTGCTACTTAGGTTGCTCACACACTTGCATGCAGGATATTTTTAATGCAGAGTTTACTAAGTGGGACAGCGTGGACACTGGTATCCAGGACAGACTGGCACCTGGGGGCACAGGTTTACTGCCTCAGCCCTTTTGTGCCTCAAACCCCACAGAGGCATCTTCATAAATACTTCTCCACTGGAAACTGAAAAGCCACTGCCACACATAGCATATCTGACAGCTTTCCCCACAGCTCAAAACCAGACCATAGTAGTAGTAAAACTTTTTTGGTGTGCTTTTTTGTTTTGGTTTTCTTTTCTTTCTTATCACACAGTCTTTGGTTGCTGGCCAGTACAAATACTGGCCAGCATTTGTCCTCATTCAGGACTCATTATTTTGTTGGCTGGCAGCTACCAGAGATACCAGCCAAGCAGGAGGAGGGGACTGGCAGAGGTATGAGCAGCAGTGGATAACCATGGATGGTTAATATCACTAGTGCTGGTGCAAGGGGAAGAATAAGGGCACTTGGATTTGCACTGTCCTTCTGCTCATAAAGCCCATCTACCCTGTTCAAACAAAGGTTAGGTTATTTGTGTTGCACTGGTGGGGTTTGCTTTATTTCAAGGACATTTTATTTTCATAAGTGCAGAGCAGGTGGTTCGGGGAATGGGGATTACATTAGAGCCCAAAGTCTATCTGGAGATGCAGACTCTGGAATCTGTCTAAGAAATGAAAAGGAGATTTTAGGAGAATCAAAGAGGACAAATGAAGTTGAGAAAAGGCTATGTCAGACCTTTGTGTTTCATCTGGGTGCCATGTGGGTAGCAAAGAGGTGTGTGAATGTGTTGTAGTGACACGACAGTACAGATGTTTGGTGCTGCTATTTTTAGTCTTCTATTAGCAGTCTGCTAATTATAGGTATTCTCAGCAAGCAAATACCCATCTCCTGATACTGTTGCCAGCATTAAAACCACTTCTCTGGCCACTGCATGTTGTCTCTCTCTTGCCCTCAGCAAAGATCTCATCACAGGAGCTCTACTTGTCCTTGTTCTTAGCCAAATCTTGAAGAGCAGCCTATGGGAAGCTCACCCTGTGGAAGGGTGGTCTTTCCTGAGGGGAACCCCATAGAAACACCTGGAAGAAGGACAAGAGAAATCTGTGAGGTCTCCTTCAAGGAATCTCTGGAAGGTGGTGTGATGTAGGCACACAACCCAACGTCACTTGTCATCATAAGGGTCTACGTGGCTCTTCAGGAGGTCCAGGGTTCCTGCTTTCTCCTTTTTATATCTTTAAAGCTGCTTTGATGGGCATCTGCTATCTTTCTTTCTTATTTAAAATGTCTTCAGAAAGCAAATACTTGTCCAATCATTCTTTTGAGCCAGGATATGTTATTTCCCCCCCCCCCAATTAAAAACAAGGTGTGTGGATGGAGAAGCAGCTTCTAGTCACTGCAGGTGGCTCTCCAAGGAGCAAATATCTGGTAGCACTGCCCACACTGATTGAACCAGCCTCTGTTGCTATTCCTTTCATTTCAAAACAGGATCTGTGCAGCAGGGCATTTCTCAGTAGCAGGATTTTCTGCACTTTGAGTTCAATGAGCCATTTAGAAACAAATTTATGAGAGGAAGGAGGTTGCAAGACTAGGCAGTGCATAACCTCACCTTGTCCCTCTGAGGACCTCAGTCACGTGGAAAGAACGGGGTGCTTTCCAACCTAATCTCAATTCAACACGTGGCCATGCTGACCCAGTGAGCGCCCAGGAGGGCGCTGGGCATCGCGTGTGCTCAGCATAGGTCAAGCTCATGCCAGCCACGCTTGCTGGCACTGCTTCTCTCCAAGGATTAAACAGGTCCTTGCCTTAGTCACTGCTGGTAATCCACCAGCTAGAGCCACTCCACTAATTTGAATCAAGCCATTTTTAAAATATATTATTTGTTAGAGTGAAATGCACAACCTATTCCTGCATACAAAAAAAAATAACAAAAGCTTTTTTTCTTGCCTCTTTTGGGATTTATGTGAAGCAGTCAAAGGGATCTCACCAATTAACTGGATCAAGTTTGCCCATGTAAATTCTATACAGTGACAACTCTCTTCCTAAACATCACTTTGGGCTGGAATAGAGAGTAATGTTTAATTTCTCCATTCAATTTAACAAAAAGAAACACAGGTATCAGCTGTCTTCTAGTGTCCTTAGGCATGTCTTTTTTTACTGTGAGAAAAAGTTAGTTCAAGCAATTATGTGCACCCTCCAGGCCCCCTTCCAGCACCAAGCTTAACTCTGTGGCAAACTTTTTTAATTTCTGCTCATCTTGGTGGGGAACTTGTGTTTGGCTTCAAGTCTGCCCTTGTGAAATGAGATGCGTGGAGTGTGGGGAGCTCAGGGTATGCATTACTTGTGACAGAATTAATAAGCCTGGAGCACCTTTTGGGCTCATGTGTTAGTCCACTGCAAAAGACACGTGTTGGCCTCCTTACTCTGTGCAAAGCTGCATATGTATGGAAATATGTGTTGGAGTTAAGCTGTGAGGTTAATTAAAGCTGAAAGTGTTGGAAAGCAAGGCCTGAATGGAAAGGTTCGTGAATGAAAATATAAAATGAAATGTTTAAAATACCTGCATTAAATAACGAGGACAAAACATGCTCAGATAAAATCTGAAGGGTCTTCTCCAGTGTACTAGAACTGGATGTCTCTCAGGGAAAGCAGAGCTGAGGTGAATTAAAGCAGAAAGGCATGGGTGCACCAAAGGCTTCTGGTTAGCTTCACCCCTATGCTACAGCTTCACTAAGAGAACAGAATGGAAAAATGGCCAACTCTGACATCTTGCATGGGAACAAGATATACAGTCTTCTCTGTTCCTGACTCTTCCTTTTTCCAGTATCGTCTTCAGGAAAGCTTCTCATCTGGGTATTATATCAAGTCTAAGCAGGTACCATGATGCAGAGAAGTAGGCACAGGGCGCTCTCGGGCTCCCTTTGTTTCTCCCCAAGGTCTCTGCAAGGGCAGCAGAGACTCCAAGGAGCTGTTTTTTCCTTCAGGCTTTTGTAATCTTTACCAAAATCTCCAGCAACAGCCAGTGTCACTTCCCCAGCCTGTCCCCTCACTGCCTTGTGTCTGATACCCCTCCATCAGTCCCCTTGTTTCTTTTCCACTCCTGCCCTCTGCTTCATACCTCTTCTGATCCTTTAACTTTTATTCCTCTACTCACCCATCCCCTCACCCTGCCTCTGTCATTCTCCCTTTGTATTTCCAGTCTTTAGAATTGCATGGTAAAGCTTGACATTTTAGGGCAAATATAGCCTGAACAAGCCACCAAAAGAAACCTGTGTAGATGAACTGAAAATATATATTCTTAAAAGTAGAGGAGGAGTTGTGGTCTAAACTCAAGGTGCTGAGATGCCCAAATGGAATTTTCTAAATGCATTAAGTGTTGCACTGAGATGTGATTGATTGTAGGAGGTGTGTCAGAAAGTATTCATAGCTATTGAACATGGCCATTGTGAGTCTGGTCACTCTTTGACCAAGAACTAATTGCACTCTGCCAAAAAATGAAGTCTTTTCCTCTTAGCAGCATGATGGAGTCTAGTTCTCTCTCCCACCTTCTGCCAACCTCTCCCAGAGGTGGTAACTTTCCCCACCTACACATCCCACCTGGTTGCACAAAGCAGGTTGGAGAGTGTTGCATTTCTGTGCTCTAAGTGTTACTGGTTAGCATCTCTTTCCCCAGCACTGTGATTCTAGGTGCAGAAATAAATTTGCCTGGGACAGGTCCAGAAACCAAAACCTCTTTGAGAGCATTAAGAATTTGTTGATTTTTTCTGAGAATTCTGTGTGCATTGAAAGTTGTTTTTTCAATTATACTCTGAGAAATAACTTGCTTCATTACTCCTGTGCATGCATGAAGTTTGTCTTTACTTCCTTCACCCATTACCTACACATGCTTGAGATCAGAATTAGACCTTTTATTCTGTTGGAATATTTTCTCATGGCAGGAGCCTTTTTACACCTTTGGGTGACATTGACCAGTGTCAACCTCAATAAATACATTTTATTGCCAAAAGTAAAACCTAAGCCATCTAAAAAAAGTGAAACTCTGCAAATGCAAAGGCAGTACAACAATTATGGTTGTCAGAAAGGTTTCTTTTCATAAATGAGTTATGTCTCAGTTATATCTGATTTTTGTGTAGGCTGTGTTTATATGCCTTGCCCATGTAACAGGAACATGGAGGGAGCAAACCTTACCTTGCTCAGAGGTTGCTTCACAACAGGCACTCCACTTTGGCATGTGGACCAAAGAGGGTAAAGCAGCAGGGTGCTGAGGGGGTAGGAGGAAGGAGTGAGGTGATGGGAGTTGCAGGAGGTCGGTGGCTACACACGAGTCACCGACTCATTTCTCTCCTGACGTTAAGCCACACAGGCCTTATGCTGCAAGTTTGGCTGACCTTTGCATCTCTGACAATTAACCTAGTTTAGCACTGACACTGGCAGCATGACAAGGATATTTTTCCTTGAGCGATTTCTCTGACAAATCTGGCAGAACTGGGCTGTCCTGCAATGTGAGGATAAACACTGCTCTTGCAGAGCTCTTAATGCCTGTCAGAGCTGAAATCCTGCTCTGCATACTGGTTCTGAGCTCATCTGCCATGCAGCTTGTTTCACTGGAGAGAAACAGACTAGTAGGTCTGAGGGTCTTCAGTTTTTTTAACACTCTTGACCTTTTGGAGGAATTTGTCTTCAAGGTCCCTGGACTATAGAGCAGCCAGCTGCATTTTATGGCCTTCTTCATGAGCAGAGCTATCATTCAGGGTCTAGAACTGATTTACTGCATTTTGGCCTGTGACCACATGTCCAAACTGTCCCCACTCAGCTATGTAATGACTTGGTGCATGAGGATGCCAACAGAGGTTGGCAGAGGTTATATCTGAACATTACTGGCCATGCTAGACTAAGCATAGCCTGTGTGATGGCACAGATGTGGCTGCTTGGGGCTTCCTATTTCCAAAGGAGGTTCCAGACTAGTTCCTCTGTGTTGAACTGATACCTCAGTGGAGGTATCTGTTAGTCAATGATATGTCATATGGCATGGTTAAAACTTCACTGCTACTGAAGGATTCCTGGCTTGGAGATGAACTCTATTCTGGGATTAAGAAAGTGATTTTATTTTGGTTTTGTGGGGTTTTTTTGTGGGTTTTTTTTTTTCTTTTTCATTTTTTTTTAATTTTAACTTCTTAGAAAGCTGATTTCATAGGCCTTAGCAAAGTTGCAGCTGGTAAAGAATTAATTTAACCAATGAATCATTGGACCTCTTCAGAAAATGCTTTATCCTTTCATATAATTTATTAATTGACAACAGAATCTGAATATAGATTGAAACAAGTTCATTTCACTAGGGGTGACCTAGTGAAATGGCCAGAGATTGCAACAGATGCTGTACAACTTTTACACAATAAAAATATACTGTGAAGTATCCATAACTTCTATGTATTGCCCAAACATATGTCCTCCTAATATGAATGAAAAGAAACTGACCATAACAGTAGGCAACTCAGGCCATATATCTAGGAGGTTTCTGTCTCCTTTCTGTTGAATTTATGTTGGAAGCATCATCAGCTTTTATAGGTAAGGTCAGTTTCTCAGCTGTGCAGACAAATCAGTTTGTAACAATCACATAACATCAACTGTATCTGCTGTGGTATTTCTTTTTTCTTCTTTTAATCAAGGCACTGAGCTGAGTATAAGGGATTCATGGGTGAGGAGGAAATAATCACCATTGTAGAGTTGTCTTGCTGCATGACACTGCTGTGACACATGACATGAAGTCATCTTAAGGCAAGATATTTGTAGTTGCTGGAGCCATGGTTTTTATTTGCTTTTCTACTCCATATTATTTTCCTAGATAATAAAATAAATTAATAAAATATCCTTTGTAGGAGAAATGTATACCACTAAATTCAACTATCAATGTATTGCCTTGATATTTATTTTTCCCTCCTCAATTCTCTTGAAATCATGTTGGCAAGAAGCAAGTGTTTTAGGTCAGCAAGTCATTTCACATGCACATACTGGGAATCTTACACCTCTCTCTGTATTACACACTGCAGTCACATCTATCACTAGACAGCATGTAGTATATTCTTAATGTTGAATTTCAATAATTTAGTAACCTCTTAAATAAAGGACAAGGGGGATTTGACATGGTCTAAGGATTGTAGTTTCCTCTCTCCTCTGTAGAACTTAGTGAACTGATAAGATTACTATGCTGATGGGTTTTTTTACATTTTGTGTTTTATTAAGAATAGACTTCTATTTTTGAAAGAGTCATTGAGATATTTTCTTTTCTCCTTTCATAGGTTATAAGCATTGCTGTTATATGTTGCTTTAAAAATTCATTTAGCACTGGTGGCATCCCACTGTTTTTAACCTTCTTTCCCATGTAAAATGAGTAGTGGAATGGTTTCATAGGAGCACCCACAGAGGCCCCTTCACTTGTGGATTTTATAACTCAACAGCATGGAAGGCCAGAAAATGTCCCTCGTGGATCAGGCTTGTATGGAGAGGAGATGGGCATGATGAACCAAATCTCTCTTTGATCCACAGGAGACCCCAGGAAGCAGAGAGTGTTCTGTGCTGCTGCTGCTATATGAGGATGTGTAGGTTGCTATGGATGAGCAAGGCTGTTTCACTTGATATGTATGAGCATCTCCTGCCAAGAGGATAAATTACAGGCAGAAATAAGCACTGTATATGAAGAGCACATGTTGCAACACAGCCCTTTGCCAAACAGGTTTTGCAGTGGGGGCAGAAATCCCAGGAGGTGGTTGTGACTTGCCCTTGTCAGCTCCCAGAGGAGTCTCGACACTGGTTCTGGCTCAAACGTTTGGCACATCTCTCCTCCAAGCATGACTACTGGGTTTGTAATTGCAGCAGGAAGATGGCTCTGAAGGAGAAAGGATGAAGACAAGTCTTTCCCAGATGCAGAGTCTATACACTGGTGTTTACTTTTTGCTCTTGGTGCTGCAGTGGTTACAATTGCCATTGGCGTCTCTTGTAGGTGTGAGCATAGCTTAAAGTGCCACTTGCTGCTGTTTTACCCCAACCCAGATGGTTATGGAAATATTAGAATTATAGAATCATCTAGGTTGGAAAAGACCTTAAAGATCAACAAGTCCAACCATTAACCCTACTCTATATATCCACTGTTAAACCATGTTCCTAAGCACCATGTCTATATGATTTTTAAACATGGTCAGGGATGTTGATAACCACTTCCCTGGGCAGCCTATTCTAGTGCCTGACAACCTTTTTGATGAAAAAAATTCTTCCTAATGTCCAAACTAAACTTCCCCTGGCACAACTTGAGGCCATTTCCTTCTGTCTTGTTACTTGGGAGAAGAGACTGGTACCCCCCTCTCTATAATCTCCTTTTAAGTAGTTGTAGAAGGTGATAAGGTCTCCCCTCAGCCTCCTTTTCTTCAGACTAAATAGCCTTAGTTGCCTAAGTCACTCCTTATAAGACTTGTTCCCTAGATCCTTCATCAGCTTCATTGCCCTTCTCTGGACCTGCTCCAGCACCTCAATATCCTTCTTGTAGTGAGGTGGCCAAAAGTGAACACAGTATTCAAGGTGCAGCCTCACCAGGCTGAGTACAGGGGGATGGTCACTTCCCAAGTCCTGCTGGACACACTATTTCTGATACAGGCCAGGATGCCATTGGCCTTCTTGGCCACCTGGGCACACTTTTGGCTCATATCCAGCTGATTGTTCATCAGTACCTATATTTATATATATTGATACTAGTAATTTTAGTAAATGAGTCTAGAAATACTGAGCTTTTGCTGTGGGCTCACTGGTGGCTACTGCAATCCATGCTGTCCTCATGCCCCCCTGCTATGACCTGGGCCCTGACACAGGACAGGCAGAGTCCTGCACATCCTACACAGCCCTGAGCACTGAGGACAGGCTGTATTCTCTACATGTGCTTCCCACCTTCTCTGTGCTCTTATGAGTTGAGGGTATGGGCATAAAAATGTACTTTACTCTGTGCAGTGTCTGTAAATTTTCTCAGTATCTATTTTTAAATTGCATTTAAATTTTTCATATCTTGATGACTTTTAGTGGATTGAGTGTACATTGTTTCTAGCAAACGTGATGCTTCCATGTTCTTCCTTCAGAGGAGATTAAATTCCATTACATTCTTGTTTTATTCTTCCAGGACATGAGTGTAATGAAGTTGGACAGTAATGGTTGATGCATTTCACTTTATTTCTGCTCTTCTCCCAGTGGACTAAGCATCTGTAGGTTTGAAGGCACTTACTGTTATGGTCTTTGAGCTCAAAATAAATCAGAGGAGAATAGACCAAAACAGGACAGAGCATTTAATAAGATATATAGTTTACTATAAACTTGCACTTAATATGTTGAGCTGACAAAGCAAATAAATGCAGTCCAACAGATGTGCTGGGTTTTTCTTTTTTTTTTTCCTTTTTTTTTTTTTTTGTAATACAGGCTTGAATAATAGCAATGTGACCCAAGTGAACAAAATACATTTATGAAGGGAGGCTGAGACCAAGTAAACATCTTCTGAAGCTGACAACCCACCATGACAGATATTTCCAAAGTGCACTTGATCTTGTTCTCCCTATCTCAAAATTCAGTCTCCCTTCCTTGCCCATCCCTTACTTCTCCAGCAGATATGTAGTTACATCCCTCATGCTTTTGCTAACTCAGTATTGCAGAGAGTTTAACGGTCTCTAAGAAAGAGAGAAATGCATTTCACAGATATGTGATGGTCTCTTTGCTTTTTGTTAAGGTCTGCTAATTGTTGTTCAGATCTTCCAGTGTTTCCTGTCTCGTCTGTTTTTCAAATCCCCAGCAAATAGAGGTTGACAACCAACGCAAAAAAACACCATAGTGATTTTGTGCCCTGTGGTGCTTTACACCACCAAGAGAACTCACAGCTGACAGCATGGAAGTTTTTTGTCTGTGATGAGAGAGCTTGATTCGCTTGCATGTTGGGTAAAAAGAACAGTTTGATCTTAAATAGGTGCTTATCTTTTTGCAGTGTTGCATAAACTCTTTTGACACTACCTGCCAAGTGCAAATCAGCTGCTTCTGCTCTGTATGCAGTTTGAAAGAAGGTGCAGGTTTGAAACTCTTTAAATAGGAACCTTTCTGTTGGTTGCTTTAACATGACTTGTAATGCTCTGTCTCTACCATCACCAGTGCCAGGCTCTGTTTTGGTTTCTTTACCCATTTTCCACCTGGCTGCTCCTGGCTACCCTAAATCTTTGTCTTTCCCTTGCTTGCTCTCAATTCCTATTTTCTTTACATTTCTGCTCTTGCCCCTCTGATATGTCTGCCCTGCTTGGTACAGCAGTACCAAGGATATGATGAAGGATAGCAAGGGAATCTTGGCCTTGAACACTGCACAGCATGATGGCAGCAAACTTTTTCTGTCTGGTGAAGGAGAATTGAATTGGTTAAAAATATAAGGCACTTTCAGGCACAGAATCCATTGTAGTTGATGCAGCAAATGCACAGAATCAGGATGAAGTGAGAAAAGAGGATGTTGGTCCTGGATTTAACTGTGGTAGGTGAGTGGAGATCACTTGTCTGTAATTTTGAAGTCACTCAAGACTGGTAAATTAAATCAGTCCATGGAGAGACACTTCTGCCAGGGCTGCACAAGCCTTGCCTTCCTTGTAGTAGTGGTGAGACTCTTTTTGCTCCCTTCTCTTGTCTCTAAGCACCTAACTAGTCTGTGCAATAGTGAAACAGACTGTGAAAGGGTATTCCCTCAAGTGTTTTGTCTTGTTCAAGCAGAGGAAAGAGGAAAGGGGAAGAGAGAAACTGACTGACTTGATCTGTCAAGGACCCTTGTGGTCAACTCCACCAGTGCTGAGCATGTCGAGCCATGTGCCTTCCATCACCTTACACTATTGCAGCATTACAATGCCCTAAGCTGGTTGTGTTTCTTATTTTAAATTTATGGATTAAGATATGAGTAAATAGTGAATTTAACCCACAGAGCTTAACTTCAGCAAAACATGCAAAGCTGAAGACTAAAAACAAAGAAAGCTTTATGAAATGGTTTAGTAAGACTATATTAACTTCATTTCAGCAATGTATGTGAACTCTAAACATTTCTCTGTTAGACTAAACATAGGTCAAGCCAGGCTGTGAAATAGCTCACTTGTAGAACTGACATCTAATCACAGTTTTACCAACTGATCCTCTGCCTCATTAAATTACCTCCTGGGCTGACATCCTTAAAACTGTCCTACAAAACCCACTGAAAACAGTGAAAATAAAATAACAAAAAAAAACCCCAAACAAGTAGTGTGAATTCTCCCCCTGTATAAGTCAAATCCTCTTACCTGGTTGATTTGTTTGGTTCAAGGACCTTGTCTGTAGTTGTTACTCTATCTGCTATTCCAGCACTAAGACAGAGAAAGCTATAGAAGTAATGAAAATAATATTATCAACCTGTTTGATTTTTATCTTGCTTATATTAGTTCTATATAGATACTGTCCCACAGACCAGCAAATTACTCTCTTGAATTGCATTGAAATGAAATAATAAGAAAATGAGGCTTTCATCCATGAGCAAACTTTGATTTTATACAACTGTACAGCCCAGAGATAGAATAGTAGAGCTCAAAAATTTTTATTTTTTTTTTAATGGGGGAAAGGAGCATCTAACCACACTGATTCACACCATGCAGTTTTTAGCAGAAACAGCAATTTTAAAAAACAGAACATCCCTTGAGGGCGTGTGGGTGAATGAGTTGAAACAATACAAACAAAATGTCATGTAGTGCAGCCTCTACAGTCTCTGTGACAACCTCCTTCTTCCTCCAAAAAGGAGTCTCTGTGACAACTTCCCCCTTCCTCCCTGTGCAGGAGCTTTGTGAAACCTCAGACTCCACTTTTCCTGTCCCTTGTGACAGTGGTAGTTGCATGACAACAGATCTTATAAAACTGTGACTTTTTTCCTGTTTTGTTTGGTTGGGAGTTTTCTTTTGTCAGAATTTATCTCTCTGCATTGGCAGAAACTAACTGCATGACTTTAACACTGAACAGTCCATTAGAAGCAGGATGTTTTCTGGTGATAAAACTGTGACCTGTTGGTGAATGGTCAGACTGGCAGCTAAAGGACAAGGGTGCAGAAAGGTCCCTGTTTGATCTGGTCCTTGTAAGGATCATCCACATTACCACAGAAGTCTTCAGGGGGTTTAGGGGTGAATGAACTTGCTGCCTGTCTCATAAGCTGCTGAATAATGTAACTATAGGCTGGGATGAATCCCAATCTCCTCTCACCACATCTCTGATGGACAACAGTGATGGGGATGAGGTAGGAATCATTCTGTTGTCTTTTTTTTCATCTCAGTGTCCTCGGTGCAAGGAAGAGAAGGGTTCAAGTTTGGGGTTTTTTTCTGTTGACTGCAGAGAAATTGAGGGTTTACAGTTCAGGTCTTCTTCATTCAAAAAGTTTCTGTGCTGTTTTTTCCCCCATCTCCTGTCTGTGTTCAACAACCAGGCAGGTCTGGCACTGTATGGCACTCCTCCCTTCCTCAGTCCCCATCTTCCAACTCTGGGAGGCCCTGGGGAGCAAGGAAGAGAGGAGGCAGCCCATGTCCATCTGAGACCTGTCGTGGCTCTGTGTGGGCATACAGCAGCAGGGTTTCAAACTGGCCTTGAGATCTTGTTTTCCTCCAAAGGTGCAGGACTAGCTGCAGAGCCCAGGGACAGCTTTTTGCTATTTTCTGAGGGTGCTGATGGAACAACTGGCCCTGCACAGACCTTCCCTGCAGCAGGTGGCTTGCAAAGGGGGCAGAGAAAGGGAGAGAGGTATAGGCACCAGTATGACCTGAAATCCTCCAGCTGATGTTCACTGGACATGGCTGTGACCAGGCAGGAGGGAGCTGGTACAGGGCTATCTCAGCTGCAGCATCTGCACTGACACACCTGTGCTCTCCTTTGTCAGATGGAAACTGGACCCTAAGAGATTTTATAACTTACATGTCCATTTTTTCAAGCAGTATTTGCTATTGACACAGATAGTCAGACCTGGGCTTCCCAAGCAATGCTTTGAAGAAGAGATTATGACTGTGCAAAACATTATTCTGCAGTCACCTATTGTGCTGTGCACTGATGACAACTCCCTCTGCACAGTTTTTTTTCCTCCCTGACATTTCCAGAAAGAACAGCTGTGCTGCCTGTGGTCCTCTGTGCTGGGGAAGCAGTTGCTGACGTTATCCTCCCCTCTTTTATGACTGCTTTGCAAAGAGCATTTCCTCCAGGTTTTCTGAAACAGTCACACTGAAAAGAAAGGGCCCTTGCCCTTGCAAGCCAAGGGTGAGCTGTCAGGTCCAGCACTAACTAAGCACAGAATTGTGTGTGTCTGTGATTCTGTGTCTGTAACACCACATGGATGCAGCACCAGAGCTGTCTTTGAAGCCCCAACCTCTTTTGTGCTTTTAGGAGGTAGATGGGTGACTGTCATTTTTTTTCTCCTCTCTTTGTTAGAGATGCTGAGGTATCTGATGAAGAACAAAAGTCCCGTTTCTACAGTTAAGAACTCACAAAAGAGCCAAATCTGTCTATTATCCCAGAAAGATGTTTGGAGCACACAGGGAAATTAATCCATTATAAAGTTGTGTGTGAAGTGTTTTGTTCTTAACTATATTGTTCTTAATCTAGGGCAGCTTCTCTAATGAATGTTCTTGCTCCGAAGCAGGGATATCTCCAAGGAGCTATTGTGCTTCTACACATGTAATATACAGTGTGGCTAAGGTATCATTCCACAACCACAGCAGTAATCAGGTACCTTCGTGTTGCAGACAGTCCCTTAGGAAGCAGCACCATCTCTGGAGGCTTTTGCATAACTGTTTTTGCTCAATTTTGGAAGGTCTCCTTAATGCCAGTATCTAAATACCCAGCAAGCCCTCCTAAGTGATGTCATTGCATCTTCAATTAGCTTACAAAAACATAAGAAAAGAATTTTCCAGGAGGCTGTTCTGTTTACAGTAATGAAATCATTAGATATTTCTTTCCGTTTCTTCCTCCTCCTTTTCCCTCCTTTTTGCACCCTTACAAACACACAGTGCTGAGTGCCTGGCTTTGCCCCTCAGGCAAACCACTGGTCCAAGACTGTATGAAAAACACTAAACCAGAATTCCATGTCTCAATTGCTAATGTAAATATTTAAATGCAATACCAGTTTTGTTTAGTTTGTCTGCTCAATGTTTTTTTATCCTCAATGTGCATGTCAGGCTGGGGCAGATATTTTGGTATCAGAAAATTTTCTTATTATAGCTGTAAGATTCTTCTGTGTTTATAAAGCTGGTCAGTCTGGCTCAATGACCCAACTGCATTGACAGGTTGTTGCAGTAATATTTACATGAAACAAGTATGTATGTTTGAATCTGGGCTGCCAACAATTCAGATGCTATCAGCACACTGCTGTCCACTGGACACTGGTGTAGATGTCCAGCTGCAGACCCTGTCTGTTGCTGATGGCTTGGGTCACTTTCAGCCATGATGTGGGTAGTTCCTTTACTGTGAAAATCAGCAAGTGATGAAGCATGGGTACAAGCATGTTGCTGGAGGTTAGATTGCCAGCTCCCTTCTGAAGGACCAGGGTCATCTCAGTTTGAAGAAGACATGTAATTATCCCCCTTTCAGAGCTGATGATGAACTGACATCATTTCCTATGCCACCTTGGTTTTCCTTCAGGGGGTCCATCATCACAGTTAACAAGATCCAAGTATACTTAAATTGTGACATTAACAAAATTGAAGCCTGGGCTGCAACAGCCTGGGGCTGGCACAGAGGCTGCCTGAGTCATCCAGATGCCACAACCTGTCACACAGAATTTGTGGTTTGGATTCATTTCAAGGCAGTCTCTTGCCCAGCAGCCCCAACCCATTTTGTGGGAGCAGGAAGGTCAAGCAGGATATACCTTCTGCTAGGACAGCAGGGACAAGGCCACCTTCTCAGAATTACCTCAGGGAATATAATTGCAGCTCCTTTTTAAGGTTAAATTCTCCAAACCTGCTGTCCAGGTTTGCCCACGGTGCTCTAGGTGTCAGCTACATGCATGATCTTATATATTTTTGAAGGCAAAAGTAGTTATTAGAACTTAAATATTGGAATTCCCAAAGCTGCAGGGACATAAAAGGGGAATTAAGGAGAGCTTTCTAAAGAACATTTTGGGAATTTTTTTCTATTTATTTTAGTAGGATGAGTGCATAAATCAATGTGTTTCATAACAGTATGAGAGGTCTGTCTTTTACCCTGAACTAATTAAATAATAATATTTTTTTTAAAAGCAGAATGAAAACATTTATTCTTATTTATGCTATGCAAAACCAGTGTGACATCTGAGTATTAAGAAAGCCTAAAAAAAACTGTAGCTCCTTAATTCCC